>BPLS01000644.1:5887-28295 GCA_019656275.1 Rhododendron kiyosumense
CAGTAATGGAGCCGTATATGCTGGTTGGTGATTTGGTTAGAATAATCCCACCCAGAATCCAAATATTGGAATGCTAATGCGTACCTCGTATTTTTTTTTTTATGGTAACTGGGTGGACCGTTCTAGTTATTAAAGAAACCAATCATTGTCCGTGCTTGTTTTTGCGCACCTGGACTAATCTTGAGGTCAAGCCTTTATTTTATTTAATTGAGCATGCCCTTCATAATTCCTTATTTTATTTATTTTATTGGTTGGGTTTATTTCAGATGTTAAACAACGAATTAAACACTCATGTGAAGGTGTGAGCATGTGTGACGCTAGCATTAATACTCTTCGGACAAAGTTATAGAAACGCAATTTTTAGAGGAAAAAGAAACACCAAATGCAGAATACATTTCATCATAATACATTTTGAAAAATTGAAAGATAGAGACAACCGAGAAGCAGCTGCAGGGCAGTTTTTTAAATTATCATTTAGCATTCTCAGAGCATCTACAAACCAAAAAAACTAGTACTTCCCTCCTTTTTCTTCATTATTTAGATGATTGGTTGGTCATAACTTTTTACAAAAAGGCAACATAAGTAATTTTTTCACATTGTATAATACGCCAAAACTATTACAGATTCATAATTGTTCCACCAATATCATTCAAATAGACACATAATTTTATTTTGATCGTAGTATAATCCAAAAAATTTAATTGACAGTCGAATCCAAAATGTATAATTTAAGCAAAAAAAAGTTATATACACAACATTCAACCCTTACAAGTGTGGAACCTGGTTCCCAACACTCTCACATAGGTGTGGAACTCACGTGTGGGCCTCACTCTTGGTTACATAATCTTTCAAAATGTCATGTGCTCCCGCTCTCAATTTACGCATTGCACTTGCGTATTCAATTCTCGCTCTCGTGAATATGATTTGTGTTGTGGTTGAATGTTGTGAACATAGCATTGTTTGGAAAGGAAAAAAAAAAAAACCCTCCAAACACCCTTGTATGCCTTTGGGGAAGGGGACGGGTCATAGCCCAACTCCAGGGCCTGGTCTGGAACCAACCGAACCGCATTTCATGCCCGATACACAACATTGAACCCCTTTTTTTCGAACGGCAAATTTTGTTTTTTTATTAATCTTAAAGTTATTACAATACTAATAGGATCAAGGAAATCGTATCAAAGTACAATTTTGTCCAAACCGAGACTCCAACCAAAGATTGACCCAAAAAAAAAAACAATTAATGACTGGACAAAAGCCACCTCCCAAACACCCTATGTGGGTCTAAAATACCCGGAATCAACAAACAAATACCGCTTGTCAAAAAAAAAAACCAACAAACATATACCACTCCACATTGAACCCGCAACAACAAAGTGTTTGTTTGGTTGGAAGTTTAGTTTAATTTAGTTTTGGTAGCAGGTAGAAAGAGAAGTAGAGTAATGATTAAAGAAAGGATAATAATTGGAGAGAGATGAAAAAGTAATAATTGAATTATAGTATAAGATTCGAGGAAAAGAGCAAGATAATAATTGAAAAACAAAACAAAACTAACAACCACACAAGCAAAAGGGTACCACCAGAGGTGGTAGCCTAGTTGGTAGGCCAGTTGCTTCCTCCATAGGAGACTCAAGTTCGAGTTTTGGTGGTGTTGTGGTGACGGTCTATCCTTTCGGACAGTAGTTATAGTTCAATTGGACATTTCACAGCGGGTAGGGCGCTCCTATGGTCACGCTCAGGAGAGTTGCTACGGTGGTTGCCCCTTCCGCCCTTTTTAATGATAAAAAAAAAAAAACACAAGCAAAAGGGTTCTACTTTACCAAGTGCGAAGGAAATAGACCGACTGATTGTTCAGTCGAATTTCGAAGAAGAAGAGCACGAGGAGGAAGAAGAGCGCGAGGAGGATTGAAGCTATGGAGAGTGGCCAATCCACCGAGGCAAGGCCGCTGTTCCATCTGCCGTTTGAGATAACCATTGAAATCCTATCGAGATTGCCCGTGAAATCCCTCTTGCGTTTCAAATCCGTTTGCAAAGACTGGTACGCTCTCGTGGAAACCCCTGATTTTATCTCCAAACATCTCCTAACCCACTCCACTCCCAATCGCACCTCTCTCCTTGTAACCACTTACGATCGTGAAACCCAAAACTATGCCATGTCTTTAGTAGTTGACGATGGGTCAAGTACTGGCCCTATCAATCTCGATTTCCCATTTCTGAATAGGAGGAATTATCTTCCCATTGGCCAACAGACTGGGATTAATTATTTTGGTATCGGGGGTATCTGTAATGGTTTAGTTTGCATAAATTTGTCTCACCTTGGTTATCCATTGATTCTATGCAATCCCTCGACAAGAAAGTTTCGGGAAATTCCGAATTCCAAATGGAATGGGTTCAATGGGAATGGTTACTATGGCTATACAAATGTTAATTGGGTTAGTTTCGGGTTTGGCTTCCATTCCAGTGCTATGGATTACAAGTTGATTAGGATTGTGTTTTATGCTAGTCCTACGAGGGAAGACAACGTCCGAGCTGATTTGTATGTGATGAGTACTGATACTTGGAGAGAAATTGAAGTTAATAAGTTTTCGTTGTTCTTTGAGGGGTACGACTTCGTGCAAATTCTTGGATATTCTGCTTCAGTAGTCTTGAATGGAATTCTCTATTGGCCAGCACAATTAATCCCAAGTGATGAAGTGCTTCTTATGTCCTTCAACATGGATGATGAGGTGTTCCGAAAAATAAGAACACCAGTGCGTTTGGATAGGACTTGGGATGATATTAGCTGGCAATT
This sequence comes from Rhododendron kiyosumense, assembly GCA_019656275.1. NCBI lineage: Eukaryota > Viridiplantae > Streptophyta > Magnoliopsida > Ericales > Ericaceae > Rhododendron > Rhododendron kiyosumense. Next base: position 8,676 of record BPLS01000644.1, read on the forward strand.
TACGGCGTTAAATGATAAACTTGCTCTAGTGGTTTCTCGTGATAAAAGGGGTTTAGACATGTGGGTGTTGAATGAAAACCAGAATTCTTGGACTAACCAAGTTAAAGTTGGATCTTCTCCAAGGATCGCCCGCAATTTAGGAAGTGGAGAAGTTTGTGGAATGACAGTGGTGGGATGTGCAAAAAATGGTAAATTTTGGGTGACTGACCATAAGGCAGTAACTCATGATTTATATCTCCTTTCATATGATCCAAAGGCCCAGAAAACTATGGATCTTTATTTTGGTCAAGTTCCGGGTCCATCTTCTTTTTATTTGTATGCCGAGACCCTGCTTCCAGTCATGCAACCCAATGAAGTCGTGCTTAACTAGAAGAGCAACAAAAGGAACCGTTGAATTCATGGAAGTGGCTCATGTGTGAGATGCAGTTTTGAATGCTGTTTGTTCACGCTTATTTTAGTTGTGCTACTTTAACTGTCCAATGGACCAATATTGCACTATTCTAGTCTCCCTTTGTATGAGTCACTATCACAATGTGTATTCTTTCCCAAGTTAGGAATTACTGTTTTAGAGATGAGATGAGGATAACAAGGGTTTTATTGCTGACCTTAAGAAGGAATAACAAATAGGCTTCTCTCACTCCATTGAGAATGCATCTTTATACAAGCCCGCCGAAATGAAGGAAAATATGAATATATATTGTCACTTATTGTAATCTTTTATTAACCGAGTCGTATATATTGGTTGGATACTTGGTTAGATTAATCCCACCCAGATATTGGAATGTTTTAGTGTTTCTTGTATGTATGAGGCACAATGTGAGAGGGAGTAATGTAGATAAGTATACATCTTCATTCAATGGTGGCACCATTTGTCATCGTCAAATAATGTCACAGACTACTATCAAGCTCCAAATGGGGCCTGTGGGAATCACCCTGCGGGCTATGCAGGCAAGGCAGAACTAGGTTTTGTTTCGGGTGCCAAGCCCGAGTCCTTTCCACTCCCCCTCACTACCTCTTTTAATGGCTGCTCATCGTAGTGCATTAAACACCCAAAATTTAGATTGTTTCATGTTACCTTAGTTATTATGCCTCGAAACTTCAGTTGTTAGTTTCCTACATCAGTTTTTAGTATACTAAGTCTCTAAAAGTTGAACTCGTATTCTAAAGGTATAAATGCAGGGGTGAATGAAAGGGTGGGTGGTGCCATGGCACACCCGCTATATAAGCTAGGTCTGCCCATGTATGTGGGATACAATGCCAGTGCATACTATTCATTAATTTGCTTCACTTCCATTGTGATACAATACTGGTGCATACTATACATGAATTTGCTTCATTTCGATTGGTGTCACGGCCTAAAGTCGTTTGAGTTCCTCGAGTTTTAAGGGTGCAAGGGGCAGCTATTTCAATGGTAAACATTGGGAGGTAAGGTTGGTCTCCAATCCTCTCACGCCCATACCCAATCATGTAATTAACATTGGGAGGTAAGGTTGGTCTCCACTCCTCTCACGCCCATACCCAATCGGTATTACATGAGTATTGTTATCGTCATTGTCGTTGCTATATGGTCATGCGACTATTTTCTTCTGCTGGTCTTGCTCTTGCAAAGTTTTAACATCTCTGTAAACATGTATATCAGTAGTCAGATAACCTGATAGCTAAAGATGTTGCGACAATGGTTTGTTTCTCAACGAGAGTCTGCCATATCTATGACAGTCAACGATCTTGGAGCCTATATTTCATGTGAATTACGTTCAAATATCATTTCGGCGTTGTCGCATCTCCATTGGTGTTTCTTTGGAGCTTAAATATGCTTGTATTCAGCTGAGCTTATTTATTAGGACGTTCAAATATCATGAACATTCAAATATCCTTGTGGAAATCACATTGCGGGCTGGGTGGTATGGGCAAGGGTGGAACCAGGTTTTGTTTCGGGTGCTAAGCCTGATTTACACTACCGCTTTTAATGGTTGTTCATCGTAGTGGATGCATGCCTTAAACTTTTAGGAGGGATAAACAGTACCCAAAATGTAGATTGTTTCATGTTACCTTCCTTTTTTATGCCTCAGAAACTTCATTTATCAGTTTCCAACGTCAATTTTTGCAATACTAATAAGTCTCTAAAAAGTGGATTAATAGTCTCGAATGTCCATCTATCGATATTTCCAAATTGAAAATCTGAAAACCCACATCCCAGCTTTGCAGGACATGTACTTCATACTTCGCACACCTTGACTAATCTTGAGGTCTTAAGGTTAGCAACTGGACAAGTCTTTATTTTATTTATTTGAGCATGCCCTGCGAAGTTCACAATTCCTTATTTTGTTAATTTGAGATGTTAAACAATGAAACACTTGAGCGAATGCGTGAGCATGTGTGATGCTAGCATTAGTACTCTTGGGACAAAGTTATAGAACCGCAATTTTTAGAGAGAGAGAGAGAGAGAGAGAGAGAGAGAGAGAGAGAGGAAAAAGAAACACCAAACAAGGCTGTTCATTTTACATGGGCGGCGTCTTTTCGTATTGTGGTGGTGTTAGGATACCTCCTTATTGCATTTCGCATTTTCGGACTTTTTTTACTATCTTTGGTTGGCAAGTGCAGAATTCATTTCGTCGTAATACATTTTGAAAAATTGGAGAAGCCGCTGCAGTTGAAATTCTCATTTGGCATTCTCAATGCATCTACAAACCAAAATAAATGCTTCACTCATTTTTCTTCATTTAGATGTTTGGTTGGTCATAACTTTAAAAAAAGGCAACAGAGTAAACAGAGAACAAATCACGAACTATTTTTCACATCTATATCTATATTATAAAACATAGCAGTTTTTGTTTACCCATAGAACAAAAGCATGTCTCTAGCTGTTGGATCGAAATTCCAATTGGTTACAACCGTTGGATTGAATCATTGATTCCAACCTGTTAATAAGTCTCACGTCTGTCTACCCGTTGTTGTGTAATCCAACCTATTTTCAATAGGTTATAGTCATTTCTGTCTTCCTCTCTCTTCTCTCCCCTCTCCCTACATAGTTACGGTCTTTAAATCTCTCTCTCTCTCTCTCTCTCTCTCTCTCTCTCTCTCTCTCTCTCCTCGATGCACAACAAAACACTTAGTGGCCACCAACTCATCCGAAAATTTGGGTTGGAACCCCCCCTCAATTCGTCGCCAATTGATTGCCTCAATCTCTATACACATCTTCTCCATATCCACGAAAAAATTCATTTGGTTCTCTCTTTCCAGGAAGAACTCCCCATCCTCAATATCGCACTAGACTTAAAGAGGATTTCCTTTTAAGTTTTACATGTTTTCGTCATATGGGAGAAACTAAACATATCCCCCTTTCTATTAGCTAAGAGCAGAATAGAAGTGCAGATTTATTAGCTAAGGATACTTCTAATCTTAGTTCTTTCCGTTGTAATGTTGTGAGTACACCCTCCCTTCTTTTATTTTGCAACAACTTCCTGAAGATGCTGTAGGAGTTAAATATCCCAGAATCTCTTATGTTTAGTTTGCCATGAGTCAAACAAAAAAAAGTACTCCTTCCGTCCCTTATTTAGAGTCCGATATTCCATTTTGGACTGTCCCTTAATAAGTGTCTATTTTGTAAAGTTAGTAAATAAAAGTTGGTGTATTGTCTATTTTGTCCCTAAAAGTAGATTCCATTTTGAAAAGTTAGTAAGTAAAAGTGTAATGATGATAGGTAAGTAGGAAATGTGGAGAAAAAAGTTGATGTGGAAGGTATAATAATATGTCTTTTTAATAAGTTGAAATTACGAAGCAGAACACTTAAAAAGGGACGGAGGAAGTATTAGAAATGATGTATAAATTGTGTTTCTAGAGCGAGTCTAGTTGTTAGTGCTAAAATGGCGTCGTTGAATTTATTTATTTTTTTGATTGACTACAGTGCTATTTTTTCAACAATGATAAAGTTATTCCATCAGTGCTTGCAATGTCAATTTGGTAGAATTACGTTTCTCAGTTTTGGTAACAGTACTCTTTTCCCTTTTTAAAGGTGTTGTGGCAAGTTTGACAATGCCCGATCTAATAAGAAAGATAACATTTGTCAAAATGTCACACAGAATTTGGCGCAAAATTGAAAAGGATTTTATCTTTTTTCCTACCATTTCTTAGCGCTTTTTGGTAAGTATATAGTATCATTTTTATATAACCAAACAAACAAACTCGGGAAAAACAGCATGTCTAACAAATTAATCAAAACAACCAACAGACATATTATCCTAAAATTTTAGATGTTCCAATTCCTGCATAGCTCTTCATTTTCTTGAGATTTACGAGAGTTTTTCCAAGAATTGACATTAACCACCACAATTGAGATTATTCTTTTGTCACATCCTTATTACGTCTTCCCCAAAACCCTAGCATTTCATTTCATCAAAATTGGATATAGAGCTACTGCAAAAGCAAATTTATGCAGCCAAGAGGCATCGAGGGGTGCACTTAGGTGCTAGAAGTAAGAAGGTCAATAGTTCAACCCCTCGAAGATGTTAATTTAACTATTTTGACAATACTAATTTTCGCCGAGAAAAAAAAGTAAGCTTATACAAATCAGATTTAAAAGCGCCTCCACGGCAGAATGCAATAGTCCGGTTAAGTTCAAAACTCCAATCCCCAGGCCTTCTTTGAACAGACACCTCCTTAGAATGTTTTCCCAAATAACACTAGAGAACCCGCATGCAATTAAAACTTAACAGAGAACACAGGCAGGCTTCTTCCCCCAAAGTTCACATCTCTTAACATCACCCCAGTTTGAAAACATTTTTTAGCTTAGACAAACCATTTGGTACACAGGTGCGCTTTTTTGACAAATCAGATCATCCCAGATAATATGTATAAGAAAAATACAGAACAATAAAAGCGGACACAACCGGTCCGAAAATACAGAAAACAACAAACAAACAAAGCAACACAAAAAAAAAAAAACCCACTTGGAGCCAAGACGTTGCAGTTGGACCCGTCATGCACTTGTTCTTATAGCATCTTTTTTAAATATGGGGATGTCAAATTTTTTAAAGGCATCTCTGACCAAGAATGTCAAATATGACACGGCATGCCAAACGAATGATTAATTGGCATTGAACCAACTCCAACCAAGATGTCAATTGCTTAGCTATTACTACCATCGTGTTCATTAGATGCACAAGATGACTTAGAATATCAAATTAAGAACTTTTTGTGCGAGTTGAATTAAAACCCGACTTTGGAAAAATTAAAATTCTATGCCACCTGTTCATGAAAGTATGATTTTCAGTGAGTAAAATTAATCCCGGCTTCAAAAATAAATGAACTCAAATTAACCTCCCAAACTCCACCCAATTTTGAAGAAATAAATGAAGATGTAATATTTCCCTCCCTGAAGAAAATAAGTCAATTAAATATCTGAAAATCCAAAACATATTGCATGCAATGACTTTTTTATTTTCCCAATCTTTCCCCAATTTTGAAAAGAAAAAAAAATGAGAAAGTCATAAGAATTATAAAAGGGCGCTGGGTGGGGGAGGTGTGGTTGAAATCAGGATTAGTAATAGTAGGATGTGCAGGGAAAAGGATGTGAGTTTGTTAAATTCAAATTGGTAATCCAATAACCAACGAAAAGAAACCAACTATAACTTTATAAACATAAATGAAAAACCTAGATATATATACTGCATTAAGGGATGGAATTTTGGAGGCTTATGGGATTTCAACACATTTGCTTATATATATATATATATATAGTATTTATAAATTCGACATCTCTTTTCTCATGTCAAATGTTTTCGTTATTATTTTACTCACAAAAACTTAAAATTAAAGTGAAAACATAGCAAAATAATAAATTTGACAGAGAGATTAGAATGGGTATTTTAGAGATGTCAGATTCTAGCAACGAACAAGGCCGACCCATTTTACTAGGCTGCGTTATTGGTACTGCTTTTGCTTGTAATCGATCAAAGCCCAACTCCATGGATCCGGCCCGGATTCATCCGACCCATATATATATATATAGCCGCCATTTTTGAAGAAAGTGGCTTAACCCATTCCCAGTAAAAATAGACGGGACTGGTAAAAATAAGCAGCAGTTTTGTGGGTCAGTTTACATTGTTTTGAAGAAGAAGAACAAGAAGAAGAAGAAGGCAAGCAGTAGCCATGGGGGGTAGTCAATCCACTTTACCAAGGGTGACGTTCAATCTGCCGATTGAGATAACGACCGAAATCCTATCGAGATTGCCAGTGAAATCCCTCTTGCGATTCAAATCCGTATGCAAAAACTGGTACGAACTCATCGAAACCCCTGATTTTATTGCCAAGCATCTTCAAACCCATTCCGCTCTCAATTCCGCCTCTCTCCTAGTAACCACTTACAATCGCGAAACCAAAAACTGTGTCATGTCCTTAGTAATAAACGATGGGTTTAATAATGGTCCTATCAATCTCTATTTCCCATCATTGAAAATGAGGAGTTATCTTTCCGTTGGGGGTATCTGTAATGGTCTTGTTTGCGTTAGTGTTTCAGAGTATGGATTTCCCTTGATTCTATGCAATCCTGCAACTAGACAGTTTCGAGAAATCCCGGGTGCTGAATGGCAATGGGCACACATTCCGGATCACAATATGTCGTTAAAAGTTAAGCGAATCAGTTTTGGGTTTGGCTTCCATCCCAGCACTAATGATTACAAGTTGATTAGGATTGTGTATTATGCTAGTCCTATCAGGAAACACAACATCCGAGCTGATCTGTATGTGATGAGCACTGACACCTGGACAAAAATTGATCCTAATAAGCTTTCATTGTTCGTGGGGGAGGATAACAACTTCGTGCTTGTGGAGATTTTTGGATCTACTGCTTCAGCGGTCCTGAGTGGAGTTTTCTATTGGCCGGCACATGTAGTCTCAACTAATGAATTGATTGTTGTGTCCTTCGACATGGGTGATGAGGTGTTCAAAGAAATAAGAACACCATTATGCTTGAATGAAACTTGGCATGCAACGAACTGGCGATTGACGGAATTAAATGATAAACTTGCTCTGTTTATTTTACTACCTTGTGACAGACACTGTGACGTGTGGGACCTGTGGGTGTTGAATGAAAGTGAGAATTCTTGGACTAACCAAGTTCAAGTTCGACCTTCTCCAAGGATTGCAAGTACTGTGGGAAATTGGGAACGTAGTGAATTAACAGTGATGGGATGTACAAAAAATGGTCAATTGTTAGTGACTTACCATACAATATCTGGTGATTTAAATGTCTTTTTGTATGATCCAAAGACCCGGAAAACTGTGGATCTTTATTTTGCTCAGGTTGCGTATGCGCCACGTGTTTACTCATATGAGGGCACACTGCTTCCGCTTAGGCAACCCAATGAAGTCATGGAAGTAGAAGAGGAAGCATTGAATTCATGTGAGTAGCTGTTTTGAATGCCTTGTCTGTTCAGTGTTCCTGCTTATTTTAGTTGTACTATTTAAAAATGCCTCAGAGGTTTGTCTGTTATGTGGGTAATATATCTTTGACCCTTGATTTCTATAACATTGACTGCTATATTTTGGATTGTATGTTCAGCTTTCAAGTGATGTTTCATCATTTGAGTTTCTTGTATCATCGGGTGAGCGTAATGTTTGGACCATTCTTCTCTTTGGTTTTCCAACTATTAACTTCTATGTTTGCTCTTCAATTTCTCACTTCTCTCCTGTGTTAAGTTTGAATGGATGCAGGTGCAATACTCGTGCCCAATATGTAGGAAGTAGCTGTTAATGTGGTTGAATGATGTGCAGTGTTTGAGTTGTGTTTGATTGATGTGCAGTATTTTAGTGGCGCCAAATGAGCTCTCTTCTATGTTTTCCACTTAAGTTTTCTATTGTGCAATATTTGAATTATGACATATCAGCTATTGATTTTCAAAAATGAGTAATTTGATCATCCCTATTGTGCATTGCTTATGCTATAGATTTTGAGTGAAGAAAGCAAGGAAATGAGCACCTAAATTGAATTGGGTCTCCAGGCTTGTTCTCTCCGACGCCTTTCGGCTTTGATTTAGAGTCATGATTCAACAACATAACGTCCCTTGACAGGATCGTCGAGGAGGCATTATTTCAGTGATAAAACATTCTAAGAGACTTTGTGCATATATTGTCGAAAGTTAGGTGACTTTGGTCTCTCTCCAGTCCTCCCCTGTCCATGCCCTCATCGATCACTCCAGTCCTCCCCTGTCCATGCCCTCATCGATTGGGGAGCATATGAGTACTCTTATTGCTGTAGTTATTTAATCATCCCTAAGGTATTACAATCAGCCAATACATAGTTGCTTGGTCTGTGGAAAGATGATATTGAAACCTCCATAGGCCAAGTAAACAGCTTTCAGAATTCAATCACTTACACTATTTTTCTCTTTTTCTTCTTCTGCTAGAGTTGGGACCTTTTCTTTTTCTTCTCCTTATTTTGTCCGTAGAGTGTATCCCTTCTTTCGAGTGAAGGAGAATAAAATTCAAGTTCAAAGCATTTTGGTTAATGAGCATAGCTGGGAAGATGTACTTAGGCTATTAGCTAATGGCTGGAAAGGAAATTTAGGGTATGATACAAACACTAAATTGAATATATTCGAGATGAACTTGAGGAAAATAGGCTATGTTCAGAAACATACATGTATACTTAAGGAGCAATTGGGATGCACTTTTCTTATCAATGATATCTTTTTCTATCATTTCAATGCTTATGTAACACTTTTGACATCAATAGATTTACCTTTTTGCTGATAAAAGGAAACTGCTCAAGGAGCAATGGGTACAGAAGCTGGTCTGAGGCACAGACGAACACCAACTGTCAAACTAAGGAACGATCAAGACGATAAACCAAGTCTACCATTATGAAGAAAAGAAGACTACGAAAGTTGAAGTCATACATTTTCAACGATTGAAGGTTCTTTGGGAAGGGGATAATGGTGGAATCATACTGGTGGAATGTCAAGAAATGCTTAACTTTTTTTCTTGTGATGATGCCGTGGTTGACTGCTTACTAGTTACTGCTATATTCTGGAGCTATTGTTGTTCCATGCAAATAGAATTTCTGATAATTCTTTGAGCATAAATGCACTTGTCTTTCTCCTTTCTTCGGTTTGAGAAACTGTTTCTATTGGCATCTATTGCTGCAGGTTTTCTGCTATTGATGAGGGGTCTTCAAAGAATTCTAAATCCTAGCGATTTGCTTCGACTTATGATTTGTTGAGTTTTACCTACTCTTCTAGTACACATGCGTGTGCATCGCAGTTTCTTTGAACTGTAAAGATGCATTGCTTGGTTTGGCTTACTTCACAATTACTTAAGGAGAGAAAGGTGTGCCACTGACTCACAATTACCTGGTGTCAATTTTATTCAAAAAGTAAATTTGGAGCATTGTCATAATTATCCCAACTCTAGAACAAGGGGACAAGTAAATAACGTGCGATTATTGCCGATTCGATTCTATTGGTATTATTTTTGCTTCAGCGCTAAAGAAGAAAAGATGTTTATCAGTTTTCTGGCAGGCTCTTAACCTCTGCTTATACCCAACTATATTTTTATTTTGTACCTTACCATTTGAACAGAAATTGTATTTTGTTTTCTCAACCAATAACTCACATGTTTACCACTCAAGTTCTCTCCTGTGTTAGTTTTGATTTTTGATTCCACCCCAATACTGGTGTCAAATATGTATGGGAAGGGTCTTGTCGACTTTTTTTTTTTTTTTTGGGTTTACGTGCAGTAATTGATTTTGTGTTCCATTTGAGCTATTAAAATTGAAAAGTATGTAATCTGATCATCACAGGGATATGACAATCAGTTAATTGATAGTTGTTTAGCCTGTAGAATGATGATAGTTGAAATTATACGGACCGGTTAGCATTCACCTAAGTTGAAACGCTTTGTTCCGATATAAGTTACATAATGCGTGAGCAGATGCGGAAGCGCGAGCATGAAAGTATCTTTCAAAAATCACCCAAACTACTATAATTCGTGAGTGCGAGAATTAAGAGCGGGAGCGCAAAGCAAGGATTGAGAACCCAAGCGAAACTCATTTTAAACGATTATGTGACTAGGATTCCGACACAGATTGAGAATGCAAACGAAACTCATTTTGAACGATTATGCCAAAAGAATTGTAATTGATACTTGGAAGAGGAAAATGAGATTCAGATAAAACTAGACAACCATTTATATAAATTTTCCATAAATTGTTCATATGAAATCTATTGGTTCGGTTCGGTGAAATTGCATGCAGTGATCCTTCAAAGTTACAACTAAAAATCACGGCCTGCTCCGGGCAGCTGCTGCCCACGTGACTTGCCCGACGAACAAGACAGAGTCTTGTCAAGAGCCTTGTCCTACTCTCCCAAATCCAAGAACTGAGCGAAATTCGGTGGAAGTAAAAGAGGAAGAAAAAAGAAGAGAAGCTATGGAGGATAGCCAATCCACTGAAAGAAGGGCGACGTTCCATCTGCCGTTCGAGATAGCGATTGAAATCCTATCGAGGTTGCCAGTGAAATCCCTCTTGCGATTCAAATCCGTTTGCAAAATCTGGTACGCTCTAATTAAAAACCCTAGTTTTATTTCCAAACATCTTCTGACCCAATCCACTCTAAATTCCACCTCTCTCCTAGTAACCACTCGTTGCTATGGTGATAAAACCCCAAAGTATGCGATGTCTTTACTTTCCAACGATGGGTTCAGTGGCCCTATCGATTTTCCGTTTTTAACACCCAAGAATTATCATTCCATTTCGGGCCCGACTGAGGGGACGTGTTTTAGGGTTGTGGGTATCTGTAACGGTTTAGTTTGCATAAGTCTATCGCGCTTTGGATTTCCCTTGATTCTATGCAATCCCTCCACCAGACAGTTTCAAGAAATTCCGGGTGCCAAATGGAATTGGGTCGATGAGAATAACTATGTTTACAGGGTTAGTTATGGGTTTGGCTTCCATCCCAGTGCTAATGATTACAAGCTGATTAGGATTGTGCATTATCTTAATACTATGTTTGAAGAAAATATCCAAGCTGATCTGTATGTGATGAGCACCCGTACTTGGACGAAAATTGATGTTAACAAGCTTTCACTGTTCTTTGGGGTGAATGAATTGAGGGAGTATGATAACATCGTGCGAATTGATGGTTGTTCTGCTTCAGCAGTCTTGAATGGAGTTTTCTATTGGCCGGCACTTGTAGGCCTGAATGTAGTCCCAACTGATCCTTTGGTTGTTATGTCCTTCAACATGGGTAATGAGGTGTTTAGAAAAATAAGAACACCGGAGTGTTTTGATGGGACTTGGGATGATATTTACTGGCAATTTACGGAATTAGATGATAAACTTGCTCTCGTAGTTTGTCGTCAAGAAAGTGGCTTTGATGTGTGGGTGTTGAATGAAAATGAGAGTTCTTGGACTAACCAAATTAAAGGTGTATCTCTTCCAAGGATTGCAAGTGATATGAGAAACGGGGAAGATGGTGAAGGTACAGTGGTGGGAGGTAGGAATAATGGTGAATTGTTGGTGGCTGAGCATAATATTTCTGGCGACATAAAACTCTTTTCATATGATACAAAGACCCGGCAGACTAAGGATCTTTGTTTTGGTCATGTTCGGTATGAATCTTGTCTTTATTTGTATGTGGGGACCCTACTTCCAGTCATGCAAGCCAATGAAGTCGTGCTCAACTAGAAGAACAAGAAAAAGGGGGCATTGAGTTCGCAGAATCTACTCAGGAGTGATTAGCTGTTTCATATGATTCATTCTCTGGTCACGTTTATTTTAGTTGCGGCAGCTTAACGATGCACGAAGTAGTCTCTTCTGAAAACTTACTTAAACTACCTTTTTGTTACTGCTATGTTGTGTTCCATGTTTGACTCTGAAAGTGCTTTCTTTTGAATATGTAATATATCTTATAGGTGGAATGTGTAATTGACTTCAGCAATGGTGATAATTTTAATTTTTGCATGTGATCCTTAATCCCTTTACTGTACTTGAGTGCTATATTTTGGAGCCTATGTTTCAACTTTGAAATGATGTAACAATTGGGTGAGCTTAAAATGTATCGGTGTTGGTGCATTAAGATTTTTATGTTTTACTGGAGTACATATGTGCAGCTCTTCTGTTCTCCTTTTTGTTATGAGCATATCTTCATATCATATTTACTTATGGCTTTACCATCTTTAATGGCTACCGAAAGACCAAAGATCGCTGAATTTACAATAGAAAAACACGGAATTTATGTGGAGCATTGAACATTTGTTGGAGAATTTACTCTTTTGATTTTGTATTACTCACTCTGAACTTGGATATTTTTTTTGGGCAGTCGGTTACTTTTTGATGTGTGGGTTGGCACGGAGGAAAAACCAAGGCATAAAAGTAGCGCAAATGCTCTTGATCATGTTTGTTTCCCAGAATATATTTAGAGGAACGAATACCATGAGTCCATGACTGAGTTAGAAGCATCTCCAATCCAATTCCATCGAATCCTTGCTTTGAGATGATCAAAGTAGTCGGTTTGATTCCATAAGCGAATTTGGAGCATTAACCTGTTCATACCAACTCTAAAAGAAGGGCATAAGTAAATACTGTGCGATTATTGCAGATTCAATTGTCATAGGATTATTGGTGGTATGTTTGCTTAGGCCCTAAAGGAGAAAAGATGGTTTACCAGTTTTTCACTTTGCTCTCAACTCCTGCGGTACATGTTATTTTGTACCTTACCATTTGAACTGTTATTTTGTTTGCTTGTTTCTTGTATGATTGTTCTTCATGTATTATTTGTGTTATCATTTGGGTTATTTCACTTTTTTTCTTCTTTTGCTAGCTACATTCTATGTGGTTTACACGATAATCTCAATTTATCCCAAAAAAAAAAATTCTATACCTACCTCTTGATGAAACCAATTAAAAGTAACATAATTTGAATCGACTCTTGTACTGATGTGTAGTGTTAAAGGAGCTTTGGAATAATAATCACTTAGAGAGAAAAGTACACACTGATAATACATGTTGGGGAACGGTGGGAATGACTACATAGGGTTCAGGGCTTGGGGCTTTACGGGCCACACGGTGTGGGAGTGAGAGGTCTAGATCGAGGTGGCTATTAGGGCGGGTCACGGGTGCATGTAGAAACTTGTATGGTAAAGTTTTATCGACTGTTTGCCTTTGATTATGTAAGAAGTACCATTTGCAGTATTCAAATTGTGTTCCATTTGAGCTATTTACTTTGAAAAATCTGTAATCTGATCATCCCGGGGATACGACAACCAGCTAACAGAGATAGAAATTGCATAGCCATGGCCGGTAGAAAGATGATAGTGGAAAATATATGGGCGGGCCTTGTAAGAAACTTATAGTAGCATTCAACCAGTTGAACACTTTTTCTTCCCCCCTCCTCTCGAGTTGAGCCCTTAAAGCGCGAGAAGGAAACGACAATTAAAGTTCGAAGCAGTTTGGGCTGATGGGAGAGCCTTTTGCCCGTGAGGATGTTAAAAGCATATGGTTGGAATAAATAAAAAAAATCGTGAATGATGCAAACCACTATAAATTGTGTAAATGTTGAGATAAACTTAATGAAACTTGGAGGAGAAGGAAATTTTACGATGCTCAGAAATGTACATGTGAGCTTAAGATGCAACTCGGGTAGAAGCAGTCCACCGATACACAATTTGCTTAAGTTGAAAGATTATTCTGAAAGCTCTTAAAGTAAGCAGCTTTCAGGTTCAACCCGTTTCACTCCTCTCGCTCTCTTCTCGTTCTTTCTTATTCTGCTAGAGTCGAGCCCTTCTTGTTTTCCATACATAGAGTTGCGCCCTTATTTTGAGAGATGGAAAAAACTACAAGCTCGTAGCAGACCAGATACAGGGGAGGACTATAACCCTCAAACTGAGGAAAAGATCAATATGATAAACGAACTGTGGCAATAGAAAGGAAAGTATTGGGTCCCTGTAGGACTTGTGAAGTCGCTCAACCGATGGTGCCTTCAGTTAAGATGGCCGGCGTGTTCCATTTGTGAGTTATTTTTGTCCATAGCTTGATAAACCTATGTAGGAGAATCAAAACAAATACGCAGCGGAAAAATTACTTACCTTCTGCCATGGTGTTTAAGTCTTAAGAAACCCAAAAATCGCTTCAATCTTAAACCAATATGCTTGACTCAACGAAACTCCCACTAATTGATTTCGGGGAGCAAAAGGTAGGATTTCCAATCTAATCTATATAAATGTTTATACACCTGTAACTTGATGGTAATTATAAGCCTTTATATAGATAGATTGAGACATTTTCCCAATGGACACAACTTTTCATACTTCTTTCCATCAAAGAAGTAATAAGGCACCTATTTATTAATAATTGTAACCTTACAAATAAATGGTCACTAAACTCATTCATGGATGGTCACCATATCTATTCATGGATAGTCACCATATCTATTCATGAATGGTCACCAAACCTTTTCATGAATAGTCACCAACTATTTAGGCAATATTTCATTTAAATCTAATACCCATATTTTAGTTACGAACATAAATACTCCCTCTGTCCCTTTTTAAATGTCTGACTTCGTAATTCTAACTTATTAAAAAGACATGACACTACACATTTCACATCAACTTTTACCTCTACTTTCCCTCCTTACCCTCTATGAAAACATTATCATTACATTTTTACTCACCAACCTTTCAAAATGGAATCTACTTTTAGGGGCAAAATGGAAAATTCACTAACTTTTACTCACTAACTTTACAAAATGGACACTTGTTAAGCGACAACCCAAAATGGAATATTAAACTCTAAAAAAGGTGACGAAGGTAAGTACAAAATATAAATAGAATTGATGTGGCATGTGAGCCACATAAATAAATTTCAACATAGCTTGGATGATGATGCCCAGTCTAAGTTAGACTTTCATATTTCTTTCTATTAATTTGTTAAAGACGTCTCCCTTGGGTGATACGAAGTAGATGTTATGTAGCCGTCTTTTGAATATCTGAACGATGGTAAGCTAACCAAGTAGGAAATAACCCAAGAATGTCTGAACGGTGGTGTAGCTGCAACCGATAGTAGCATACCCTTGGAGACTCTAATAAGTAGGAATTGGTTGTCTTTCTATTTTTCGTGCCGTGGCCCGTCGTCCTCTTTTATTTTTCATAACTTTTTGTTTGATTTTTCGTCGCAATTTTTGGAGTTAATCATTTGTCTCAACTAGATGAATCAGAAAAGTATAAAACTCTAGACCGATGTTTGAAAAAGTTTATATAACACTTTAGAGTTTAGACAAAAAAAAG
This sequence comes from Rhododendron kiyosumense, assembly GCA_019656275.1. Classification (NCBI taxonomy): domain Eukaryota; kingdom Viridiplantae; phylum Streptophyta; class Magnoliopsida; order Ericales; family Ericaceae; genus Rhododendron; species Rhododendron kiyosumense. The sequence goes on from BPLS01000644.1 coordinate 23,955, forward strand.
AGAGCTATTTTGTTCTAGTATATGTCTTTAGTGATTTTTTTTTTCTTGATCATAGTTTTTTATTTTTTAACTCTTCTCGTCAAGATTGATTATTAATCTAATTGATTTTGCCACTCCTATTTTTATTAATGTCACTTTCTTTCTCTCACAAAATAAATAATCTAATAAAAACATAAAGAGAAGTGATATTAACAAAAATGAGAGTTTTGTCACTCCCCAAAATATAATGCAAATCACTAAAATTCAGAAAGACGAACACACAAATGGAAGTCGTCAAAAAATTGCAGTTTAAAAAAAGAAGAAGAAATATGGGGTTTATGGGGGCGACTATTTGCATCTCCTATTTTCTTCCGCAGCCTGTTAAAATTTTCAATTATGCTAGATAGTTAGTTACCGGAATTGAAATACATTTTCAGCATACAATTACCGAAACATAATATTTTTTTCAACAGCTAGTTACCGAAAATTCATATTCGGTAGTTGTTTACCGAAAATTAAACATATTTTCGACATGTAATTTCCGAAATATAATATTATTTTCAACAGCTATTTATTGAAATGTTATGTATGATTTTCAATAATCATTTACCGAAACATAGTGGATTGCGGAAAACAATAGTGGGTTGCGAATAGTTGGCCCCTGAAATAAACGGCGGTTCTACTTTACCAATTCGGAGTAAACCGGACTGTCCAGTGAGCCTACGGAAGTAATCGGTAATAGCGGTGTACAAAATTGCTCAGTCAAGTTTTGAAGAACAAGAAGAAAAGGAGGGAGGAACTATGGCGGGTAGCCAATCCACTGCATCAAGGACGCCGTTCCATCTGCCGTTGGAGATAACGATCGAAATCCTATCGAGATTGCCAGTGAAAACCCTTTTGCGATTCAAATCCGTATGCAAAAACTGGTACGCTCTCATCAAAACCCCTGATTTTATTTCCAAACATCTTCAAACCCACTCCACCCCGAATTCCACCTCTCTCCTCTTAACCAAATACAATCATAATACCCAAAATTACGCCATGTCTTTACTTTCCAACGATGGGTCCAGCGGCCCAATCGATTTCCCATTTTTAACTCCCAAGAATTACAATTCCGTTCGGGACCTGACTCAGAGGCATTATATTTCCTTTCTTGGGGAACGGACTAGGAAGGATTTTTCCATTGCGGGTGTCTGTAATGGTCTGGTTTGCTTTAATTTGTCTCGCTTTGGGTTTCCCTTGATTCTATGCAATCCCTCCACCAGAAAGTTTCAGGAAATTCCAAACTCCGAATGGAATTGGTTGGATGAGAATGGTTTCAATGGCTTTATACGTGTTAGGCAGGCTAGTTTTGGGTTTGGCTTCCATCCCAGTGCTAATGACTACAAGTTGATTAGGATTGTGTTTCATTCTACTCCTATGAGGGAAGGCAATATCCGAGCCGATTTGTATGTCATGAGCACCAATACTTGGACAGAAATTGATGTTAATAAGCTCTCGTTGTTCTTTGGGGAGATGGATGAGTATTGGGACGACTATATTGACACCGTGGAAATTGGTGGATCTTCTGCTTCGGCAGTCTTGAATGGAGTTTTCTATTGGCCGGCACGTGTAGTCCCGAGACTCCCGACTGATCAAATGGTTGTTATATCCTTCGATATGGGTGATGAGGTGTTTCGAAAAATAAGAACACCAGAGTGCTTGGATGGGACTTGGGATGACACTAACTGGAAATTTATGGAACTTGATGATAAACTAGCTCTGGTTGTTTCTCCCGTTGAAAGGGGCTTTGATGTGTGGGTGTTGAATGAAAAGGAGAGTTCTTGGACTAAGCAAGTTAAAGTTGGATCTTTCCCTGGGATTGCAATTGAAGATGGTGATAATATAGTGGTGAGAGATGGGAGAAATAGTGAATTGTTAGTGACTGAACATAAAGTTTCTGGTGATTTAAAGCTCTTTTCGTATGACACAAAGACCGGGGAGACTAAGGATCTTTTTTTTGGTGATGCTCCGTATCAATCCTTTGTTTATTTCTGTGCGGGAACCCTACTTCCAGTCATGCAAGCCAATGAAGTCGCACTCAACTAGAAGAACCAAAAGAAGGAATCATTGAGTTTGTGGAATAGACTTAGCTATGATTATCTGTTTTTGTTAGCTGTGATTATCATTGAGTTTGCGGTCGCTTAAACTATGCTCAAAGTAGTCTCTTTTGAAAACTAACGTAAAACTAACCTTTTGTGCTATGTTGTGTTCCATGTATGACCCTGAAAGTACTTGCTTTCGAATATGTACTTATATCTTAGGTGGGATGTGTAAATTGACTTCAGCAACGGAGATAATTTTAGGATGGGTTCATCTTTGAAGTGATGTGTCATTGCGTGAACATAAAATGTTTTGGTATTGGTGCATTCAGATTGTTTTGTTTTTCTGGAATACAAAAATGCAGGTCTTCTTTTCTCCTTGTTTGTTGTTTTGGCAAGGGTCTACTTGTTTGTTATGAGCATGGGTTTAAATTTACCTATGACTTCACTATCTTTAATCGCTTTGAAATACCAAGGCTCGCTGAATTTATCATAGCAAAACACAGAATTTGAGTGGAGCGTTGAGCATTTGTTGGAGAACATCCTCTTTTGAATTTTTATATTTCTCATTCTGAACTTGGATTTTCTTATGGGTAGTCGGTTGCTTTTCGATGTGTGGGTTGGTATGTATGAAAAAACAAGGCAGAAAAGGAGCAAAAATGCTTTTGATCATGTTTGTTTCCCAGAATATATTTAGAGGCCAGTATGTGTACCACGACTGAGTTAGAAGCATCTCCAACCCAATAACATCGAATCGTCTATTCGAGAGGATCAAAGTAGTTTGTTTTATTCCATAAGTGAATTTGGAGCATTAACTTGTTCATACCAACTCTTAAAGGAAGGGGATAAGTAAATACCGTGTGATTATTCATGATTCAATTTTCGTAGAATTATCGGTGATGTGTTTGCTTAGGCTAGAGGAGAAAAGTTGTTCTACCAGTTTTCCACTTTGCTGTTAACTACTACTTATACCCAACTACTATGTTCTTTGTTTTTTCAACCCGTAACTTGTATGTTTACCGCTTCTGATTTCTCCTGCGTGTGTTTTGATTTTTGATGCCACTGCAAAACTCGTGCCAAATAGGTATGGTACAGAGTTTTATTGACTGTTTGTCTTTTACATTATGTAAGAAGTACCATGTGCAGTATTCAACTTGTGTTCTATATGAGCTATTAACATTGAAAAATACGTAATTTGTGGCACCACAGTCAGCTAACAGATAGTAATTGCTTAGCCTGTAGAAAGATGATAGTGTCAAATACATGGGCATAGTAAGAAACTTTTACCATTGAACCGGTTCCGCCCTAGGTGCCTTTCTCCTTGTTGCTTCTACTATCTTCACCGCTGCTTTAGGTGGTTCTGCAACTTGAGCACCTGGCACTGGAACTTCAAATCAGTTGGGTGAAAACGTGTGGGTCTGCACTTTCCCCTATTACAGAACGGCGAGGTTTGGAACCCTCAAGCAAGACATGATCTACACAATAAGAGGAAGCCTAGAGTTGAAGCCTTCTTTCCGTTTTTAGGCGATTAGAGTTGAGTCCTTCATTTGTGAGAACAAAAAGACTTTTAAAGTTCGATGCAGTTTGCGTTGCTGGGAGAGTCGTGAGCCTATGTGGATGTTAAAAGCTTATGGTCGCCGGTTGGAATACAAACTCTTTGGCGAAAGATGCAAGTTTACTTGCATTTTTCATGAATTGGTTTTGCTGATCTCCGCCCACTCGACGGAGGATAATATACATATAATTTCAAATAAGTTTAGGTATCAATGCATATCTCACGGATATTAATACACTTTCATAAATATCAATACATCTCTCTCGGATATCAATGCACCTTTTATCTATTATCTAACCCCATTTAGGCGGATGTTAGAATAATCTTTCATGGATACTTAGAACTGTAGTAAGTATATATATAATACAAGTTCTCAAACATATTTTGCCGACTACTCAAAGGATAGGATGCAACGAAAAAGATTTTATAGGCAAAATGATGTGCTAACTTGTGCTCTTGTACTCATATACTAGTAAGTAACAAGAAAATTACTTATATTTTTTAAATAAAAAAAAGTAGTAACCAGCACTTGGAAATTTTCTTTGGGCACTTCTACATGTATACTTTATTTATATTTGGTTAATAACTATCCTAAGAAGGTATTAGTGCGTATTTGCGAGAATTTTTTTTTTTTTTTGGCAGATTTTAAAATTATAACTTTTCAAAATCTGTTTGGATTGTTTTGCCCAGAAAAAATTGATAATAGATTCTCGGATAATTCAGATT
>BPLS01000644.1:33240-88063 GCA_019656275.1 Rhododendron kiyosumense
GGGCTTAGAAATACGAATTTAGGCCATCAAGCTGGGTTCGGTAGAAATTTTAAGCTCGTTTAATTAATGTGATGTGTTTGAGAACATCTCTTAAAATCAAGCCCCACCTATATAAAATAAAGAAATTGGTATGCATTCTTTATTATATATTTGTACTATCAGAAATATTACGGAGGAGAAAAATCTACTACTATATAGTTATATCTACAAAGTACCCTTTTTTAATGGATACGTATATTTTTTTGGTCTTCATATAAATGTAATAAATATGGTTGTATACTCTAATTTATATAATATTGTAGGGAAGATTAATTTATTTTGGGTACTATACTTTTAGAAAAATAATGGGCTAGTTAGGGGTGATAAACGAGTCAAGCGAACCAAGCTTGGTTTGATAACATAATGAGCTTCAGAAATATGTTCAAGCTTAGCTTGTTTATGAGACTAGTCAATCTCAAAAGAGCTTTAATCAAGCCAAACACGAATCGATCTCAAGTAGCTTGAATTTTTTACACAATAAGCCAAATGAGCCGAGTAGTAGCTTGTTTAAACTTAACTTAAAATCTTAATAAGCTTCCAAATAATGTTCAAGCTTATTAGTTTGATTATGTAACAAACCAATCTTAAACAATCTTTTAACGAATGAATTTGAGCTCAGACTCGAGTAGCTTGGTTCTTTTAGCAACTTTACGGCTAGTTGGACGGGCATGAGAAATGAAACTCGAGTATCGGGCTTTGGAATATTAAATGAATCCCGATTATTAAGGGGGCGTTTGGTAACCTTTTTATTTTCAATTTTTGGTTTTTGGTTTTTACTTTTTGAAAACTAATGAATAAAACTTGTTTGGCAGTGAGTCAGTGACAAGTTTCTACTTTTTTGTTTTTCATAAACTTTTTAAAATTTTTTGTAAACTATGGAAACTAGGAATAGCAATGGGGCAGAGTGGGTTTTGTCTCACCCCGACTCGAAAATTTAACCTCGCCCCCGACCCCGCCCTGACCCCAGACCGGGTAATTTATGGGTACTCCCGTCCTTGCCCCCGCCCCTACCGGGTATCGGGTTTACCCACCCCGCCCCCATGCAATTTTTTTTCTCATTGAGAAAATATGTTCTAGATTTTAAAATAAGTGAGCACAAACAATAAAAGTTTATGAAATAACTATTATAATTTAAACAAAATCTATTATCTAAAAGCAAAATGGAAGAAATAGTTAATATTTTTAAGTGGTACTATTTTAGTTGTAAGAGTAAAAATACAAGAATAAAAATAATTTTTTATGCATAAAATAATTTCGTGGCGGGTTGGATACCCGAACGGGGCAACGCAGACCCGAACCCGACCGAGGTTCACCAATTCTCCCCCAACCCTGACCTGATCCCCAAAAATACAACAAAACCCGCCCCGACAGGAGAGGGGCGAGACGGATTGAATTTTCATCCCTATTGGAAACTACAAAAAGGTGTTTTTCCTAATTTTTTTTTATGAAAAATACAAATATTACCAAACATGTACAAATCTCGTGATTATCAAACCGCATAATATACGCCCGATACGAACCCGGCCCAAAACCTATGCTTGTGCGCCACTGCACCCCCAATCCCAACTTGTTTAGAATATGGGCAGCGCCGCAGCGGTTTGTGAATCTTATAATCGCTCAGTAAATTGCTTCATTGGTGGAATAACAAGAAGAAGAAGAAGAAGAAGAAGAAGAAGTAGTAGTAGTGGAGGAGGAGATATGGCGAGTGCCCAATCCACTATGGCAAGGGCGACCTTCCATCTGCCGATTGAGATTACGCTTGAAATCCTATCGAGGTTGCCTGTGAAATCCCTCTTGCGATTCAAATCCGTATGCAAAAACTGGAACGCTCTCATCAAAACCCCTGATTTTATCTCCATGCATCTCCGAACACACCCCACTCTCGGTTCCAGCTTTCCCCTTGTAACCGCTCGCAATCGTGAAACCGGAACCTATGCAATTTCTTTGGTTAACGTTGGGTTTGGCAACGGCCCTATCGATCTTGATTTCCCATTTTTGAATAGCAGCTATCTTTCCATTGCGGGCATCTGTAATGGTCTGGTTTGCATTAATTTATCTTACTTTGGATATCCCTTAGTTATATGCAATCCCTTGACCAAACAGCTTCGAGAAATTCCGAATTCTGCAAATTGGTTGGATGAGAGTTACGATCGCAAATTCTATGTTATGCGGGAAAGTTTTGGGTTTGGCTTCCATCCCAGTGCTAATGATTACAAGTTGATTAGGATTTTGTTTTATTCTACTGTTGGTAGTAGGGGCAATATCCGAGCAGTGATGAAAAAACATAATAAACACAATATCCGAGCTGATCTGTATTCGATGAGCACTGATACTTGGACAGAAATTGATGTTAATAAGCTTTCTTTGTTCTTTGGGGAGATCAATGTTAATTGGGAGGTTGGTGGCTACGTTTTTGGGGAGTATGTTGACTTGGCGCAGATTGTTGGATCTTCTGCTTCAGCGGTCTTGAATGGAGTTTTCTATTGGCCGGCACGTGAAGTCCCAACTAATCGAGTGATGGTTATGTCCTTCGACATGGGTGATGAGGTGTTCAGAAAAATAAGAGCACCAGCATGTTTAGATGGAAATTGGAATGAAAAGGAGTCTAATTGGCGATTTACGGAATTGAAGGATAATCTTGCTTTGTTTGTTTATCCTAATGACAATTGCCTTGACGTGTGGGTGTTAAATGAAGACCAGAGTTCTTGGACAAACCCATTTAAAGTTGAATCTTTTTCAAGGATCACCAATAATGTGGGAAGTGGGCAAAGTGGTAAAATGACAGTGTTGGGATTTGCGAAAAATGGTGAATTGATAGTGACTGACCATAAGGTTTCTGGTGATTTAAAGCTGTTTTTGTATGATCCAAAGACAAGAGAAACTATGGATCTTTATTTTGGTCAGATTCCGTATCCATCTTCTATTTTTCTGTTCGAGGGGACCTTCTTTCCAGTCACGTGACCCAATGAAATCTTGCTTAACTGGAACAGCTAGAAAAGGAAGCATTGAATTCATGGAAGTGACTCATGTGGTTGCTGTTTAGAATGCCTTGTCTGTTCGCACTTATTTTGTTGCGCTGGTAAGTATTCTCTTTTAAATATGCAGTACATGTTTTGACCCTTGATTTCTCTCTAATGTTGACTGCTATATTTTGGATCATATATTCCAACTTTCAAGTCATGTGTCATTGTGGAACCATTCTTTGCTTTGGTTTTGCATCGTGTAACTTGTATGTTTACCATGTAACTTCTCTCCCATGTTACTTCTGAACCGATGCTAGTGCAATGCTCGTGCCCAATATGAAGCGAAAAGCTAGTTTAGTTGTTTTGAATTGGTATGCTAGTGCGATACTCGGACCAAGTGATGTCTCTTTTATGTTTACTCCTTAAGGTATCTCGGATCTCCCGTACAGTAGTTGTGTTATGTTTATTTGAGCTATATATTGATGTTGAAAAATCAGTAATTTGGTCACCCCCGGGAGTATGACAATCGGGCTTTACACAATTTGCTTGGTGTGTAGGAAGATGACACTGAAACTCTACAGGCCTAGTAAGCAGCTTTCAGAATTCAATCAGTTGCTCTCTTCTCTCTTTTCTTCTTTCTTTCTTATTCTGCTAGAGTTGCCTTTCTTGTAATACATGCAGAGAGTTGAGCCCTTATTTTGAGAGAAGAAATAAACAAGAAGTTCAAAGTATTTTGGGTTGATGGGGATAGCTGCGAAGATGTATTAGGCTATTAGATAAAAGCTGGAAAGTAAATTTGGGGAATGACACAAACACTTAATTGATTAGGTTCGTTTGTTCATGATCATACATGTAAACCTAAAGAGCAATTGGTGCAGAAGCAGACCAGAGGCAGGGGAGGACTATATCCATCAAGCTAAGGAGTTTATCAATATGATAAACTAACTGTGGCTTTGAAAAGGGAAAGTAATGGAAGCCCGGGTGATTGACGGTGCTGTCTAGTGGTGTGGTGTGTTCCATTTATGGAGTGTACTTCTCTCCGTAGCTTGGTAAATACGCCTCCCTTGGGAGATCCATGTTTCCTTCTATGATCCCCATTCGAGTGAACTTTCTTGTTTCGCCTCCCTTGGGTGATCCATGTTTCCTGTAGCCGTGTTATGAATGTTTGAACAAGTTTCTGAGTTTTTTCCTACGGGTTAGGATGAAACTGGTGTGCATTACTCCATGGCCATCGGTTTGTTGCAGTATGACCTGAAGCTCTTATTCTTAAAGAACTTCCTGATTTGAGTGATTGCGCTTTCGAGTGGTCATGGACTATACAATCAACAATATAACCAATTTCTGGAATTGGATCCCCGTGGGGTTTGGGGAAACTTCAAAGGTTGTCTTAGAAAATGGAGACAGCAATCCATTAGCATGCAAGAACTTAAGGATCCTTCTTGTACTGGAATTCCTTCTTCATCTCAAGTTTTTTGTTATATTGAAAGCTTAGCTTAAACCTTTTTGAAGCTAAGAATTCATGGATGCAGAATGCGATGTGAGGCCACCTAAAAGTCCACATGGATTGGACTATGCATGTCAAGTACTGGTATCCGTCAGAGTATCGAATTCTATTTTATTTTCACTCCAAGGATACGGGACTAAACTTTTTTCAATACATTTCATTTGTATAAGGTAAATGGTACTTATGAGGTGTCCCGGGGCACTTTTTCCATTGTATGCGAGTCCTAAGCGTATGTCATGGTAAATCCAACATATAAAATTTTCTTGTTAGATAATGGTATCACTTTCACACTTGTGGCTTTCTAGGAATCTTTTTTATTGGTGTTAGTATTGTTAAATAGTTGGATTAATATCTTAGAAGAAAAGTTGAACTGGTGACCTCACCTTTATTAGGATTTTTGCCTCCACACTTGTGACACTCACAATTAACCCTCAAATCTTCTGCACCTAAATTCTCATGTACCAATGTATTTTTGGCTATTGGATCATCAAAGTATTTTGATAGATTAATAGATTTTACTTTTTGATCTAACGGCCCTAAATACATCAAAACATGTATAGATGAATTGGATCCAACTAATTTGAACTGATTATTATTATACTAGATTTAACGTTCTAGACAGTAAAAACAATTTAAATGTTCCTGGGTTGATCGTGAGCGAAGAATCAGTCATGACTCAAAACCATTTTTAGTGCTCATATATAAATAAAAATTAGTACCATCATGTAATACAGGGAAAAAAAAAACACGGGGGGAGGGGGGGGATCCCATATCTTCATAATTTCTAATTTATGATTGCATTTTTAAAATAGTGCCGTCATTGGAATCAATATTTTGATTTTAATGTAATTCAAGCTTAAAAAAAAACAATGCAACCTTGCTTTTTTACTTGTATATCATTTTATTTTTTATGACTTAATACAAAGTGGGCAACCAAGTTATTTTTTGAACGGAAGTGGACAATCAAGCTTAAGCTTGGGATTAGGCTTTGGCAATCCAACCATCAGAGCTAACATTGGGTATCACCTTGCGGGCTCTGTGAGCAAGGGCGGAACGCAACAGATGACATATTATGACTTGTTTGGTGAATGTTATGCCTTTTTATGATTACGGGTGCATATGGCATACACTTTTAAAAGTAACCTCTATTGGAGGTAAAACGTCACGCCTATTTTTTTTGTTCAAAATGTTACAATCTTTTGTGAGTTTGTGGTAAAGTAAAATGCCTAGCTATTTGTGGTGAATGTTATGCATCTTTGCGATAAATGGTAACACCTATTACAGTAAATGTTACGAGATGTATATCAAATATCCCAAAAATGAAGTGTCTATCGTAGCTTGACCCGAACAAAATGGTGATAAAGAGGGGAACGGAAAATCCTTTTGAGGGCTTTGTTTGCTTTGGGTTTTCAAGAATCATCCCCACTTATTATTATCATCTCTCTGTGACTATATCTTTTCTTCTTCTTCTTTTTTTCTCCATTTAATTATTTTTTTGATCAACTCTTTCTCCATTTTATTGGAAAAGTGGGAAAACTGCCGAGAATGTAGAAAAAGAAAACACCGAACATAACCAGAGGCAAGGCCGAACCATATACGTGGGCTGCGGTTTTGGGTTTTTCATTATTTTTTCAAGAAGCTTTGTCAAGAAGAAGGAGAAGCTATGGCGAGTAGCCAATCCACTTTGGCAAGAGCGACGTTCCATCTGCCGTTCGAGATAGCGATTGAAATCTGTGGGGGGCTGATTTCTCTGTTGACCGTTGACTCGAGAGATATGCGTCGATCTTCGTGTACCTGCAGAACCGGAGGGGGTTATTCCTCCGGGAAGAAGCTCCGACGATCTAATCAGAAAGGGGAGCTTAGAGAAAAGAGGTTTTGTAAGAAATTTACTTGGAAGGAAGAAGATTAGTGTTGAGAAATCTGAACCTCTTTCTTGGGTGATGCTCTCCTTTATTTATAGGCAAGGGTGAGGAGAGTAAGTGTGATGCAAGCTGTCCCTGACACCCACGTGACTGGCTATGCTCGGATGACGTCACGAGTCAGAGTCATTAATTGTCTGTCTCCTGTTGAGGGTTAGTGAGCCGCCCACTCAGGGCTAGAGGGGTCACATCAATCAGAGATATCACCTCACCTACCAAAGAAGACTTCCCACGTCTCTTTGGATCCTTCCAGAAGGTTCTGAGAGGACGGTCTCCGAACAAGAGCATATGGACCGAAGAAACAACAGCCCATAGAACAAAAAATGTTTTCACCGAGCGAGTTGAGTAACTCCGAGCGAACCACTATTTATCCTTCGGCAATAGTATCAAAGCTCGGCTAAGCATTTCCAATCACTCTATCCTTCGGACACTTGGACAAATATATTATACCTGGGTCCCTCCTGAGACAGACGAACTGAGACAACTATTCGTTCAAGAATAGAACTGCAAATCCTCTTGACTTACTTGAGCTACCCCGTCCTTCGGATATTTCATTCCCCTACAAAATCCTATGGAGATTGCCAAACCGGCTTCGATGTGTGGGTGTTGAATGAAAATGAGTGTTCCTGGACTAAGCAAGTTAAGGTTGAATATTTCCCAAGGATTGCAAATGATATGTTAAGTGGGGAATGTGGTAGAATTAAAGTGGTGGTAAGTGGGAAAAATGGTGAATTGTTGGCGCATAAATTATCTGGTGCTTTAAAGCTCCTTGTATATGATCCGAAGACCCAAGAAACGAAGGATCTTTGTTTTGGGAGGATTTCCTCTCTCGAATTTATATCAGTCATTCTGAAATTGGATTTTTTATATGGGTATGGGTTTTCTTTTTGTTGTTGGGTTGGTATGGAAGGAAAAGAGGGCATAAAAGTAGTGCAAACTGGCTTGTAACTGTAAGTCTGTAATAAAAAAAAAATAGAGGGTGGAGACAAGAGAAAGTGTGTTGAATAAAAGAAAGACGAAAAATAATAAAAATATAAAAAAAAGAGTGGGTAGAGAGTGAGAGTGATAAAATTCATGCACTATCCATCGCTTCCAATTGCTCTGTCAAGTTTTGAAGGACAAAGTTCCATTCAACACATCTGTTTAATTTGAGGTGTGCGCACGCTGACTCGAGACACCTTGCATTATCCAAAAAAAAGAAGAAGAGGAAGGACAGGAGGGGAGCTATGGCGGGTAACAATCCGTTGTAGCAAGGGCAACGTTCCACCTGCCATTTGAGGTAACGATTGAAATACTATTGATGTTTACGTCCATTTTTCATGAATACCGGCCGGAACTGTAGCATATAAAACAAGTTCTCAACCATATCTGCCAACTACTCAAAGAATAAAACAAAAAAGGGGATGCAACAGAAAAGAATTGGGCTCCGGGACCCTGCAGGGAGAGGAAGACGGGTGCTGCTTCCTGATAAAGACGGGTTCTTTCCCGTATCCGTAGCAACCCATTTGGTTTACTCTGGTGTTGATTTCCCTTTACAAGCGATGATCGACATTAGCTAACTTAACCAAACTACTAGCTTATTTGCTTATTGCAGTATTTTAAAGATTAGCAAGTGAACCAATAGGCTCTAAAACACCTACCTATTGGTTATCCTCATCGCCAGATGGAAGTCACGTTGAGAATCGTAGAAATCGTAAAATGAGAAGTATAAGAAAGGATGTATAAGTGAAAGTGGTGTTTCAAAGAAGGTGTTGGGGATTTAATTATTTGTTTGGATTCAAAATTTGAGATTGTAGATCGTAGTTTTTCGAATTATAATTAGAAACCGTAAAAATCTTTGGTGATATATGAAATTTTAGGAAGTATAATCATGGAAAAGAGTAGGAGTGATAATTGAGTTTCAAAACAAACACGATGTTTTGGGGCACAAATGCTCCCTGCTCAGTGTTGCTCATTGCAAGTCCTCCGGAATGAAGGTGCCGCGAAATGAGAATCCAAAAAAAAAAAAAAAAACCATTTAGGTGGTTTTTTTGATTCGCCATTATCCAGTTCATTTTGAATAATGTATTTTCTTGGATTTGATTCAAAATAATGCAGCAAAACACCAAGATCATAGGGGCCCATTTTTACTTTTCGTAATTCTTTTAGAGTAAATTATAGTAAACCCCCTTCAACTAACCTGCATTTTCACTTAACCCCCTCTGACTACAAAATTCAACAGTGTGCAACCTCTAACTATCCAAAATTGACACTTAACACCCTTTTGTTAGGTCTCCGTAGGAAAAATGCACCGATGGCCGTCTCCGGCCACCGGGCGGCCGATCCGAGCCGTCCAAAATTTTTTTAAAAAAAAACCGAGTGGGCTATCGCGGGAATCAATGGCATCCGACGTGTGTAGGTGCTCGATCCAAACACCCCAAGAATTTAAATGGGGTGTTTAGATCGAGCACCTACGCACATCGGATGCCGTTGATTCCCGCGCTAGCCCACTCGGTTTTTTTTAAAAAAATTTTTGGACGGCTCAGATCGGCCGCCCGGTGGCCGGAGACGGCTGTCGGTGCATTTTTCCTATGGAGACCTAACAAAAGGGTGTTAAGTGTCCATTCTGGATAGTTAGAGGGTGCACACTGTTGGGTTTTGTAGTCGGAGGGGGTTAAGTGAAAATTTGGATTAGTTGAGGGGGGTTTACTGTAATTTACTCATTCTTTTAAAAACAAATCTTTACTTTTTATAACTTTTTGTTTGATTTTTCGTAGTAATTTTTGGAGTTAATTATTTGTCTGGGCTAAATGAATCAGAAAAGTACGAAACTTTTGACCAATATTGGAAAAAATTTATATAATTCTTTAGACAGAAAAAAAGATATTTTGTAGCATGTCTTTAGTGATTTTTTTTTTCCTTTTGATCATAAGTTTGTACTTTTAAACTCTTCTCCTCAAGATTGATTATTAATCCCTGCAAATTCAAAAAAGAGGAACACGCAAATAGCAGAAGACACAACCAAGAGTTCTAAAAAAGCAGCATAGAAAGAAAGCTAGAGAGAAAGTTTGGGTGAGGGCTGTTGGGAAAAAATCTCGGCAATAACATAAAATTCCAGATAACAGTTTCATTCATAATGCAACAATTACAAATACATAACAAAATAATTACAGAATGTAAGTGGAAAAATACGAGATACAAACAGAAATCTTCGTTGGATGAACCGAGTCCCGTGTGGTACCACAGTCTCCTTAAGAAATGTTCGCCGCCTACCGTGGGTGTTGTAGGTTGTGTCGGCGCCTTTCTCTCAGGGTTGGCTCGGCTAGACCGCAAGCCGCCGGAACACCGCCGTCGACCGCCTTGGCGAACTGACTATCGCCTGCCTCTCTCTCTCAAGAACTGACTTTCAGAATGTTTTTGGAGTGCTCTGAGTTTGTTGTTCTGCTCCAAAACGTGAGCCTCCCTTTTATAGGGTGAAGGAGGCAGAGGAGGTTCAATGCTGCAATCAACAGGCCATTGAATTCTGTCAATGAATTCTTGAAATGAATAGGGGGTTACCAGAATGAATCACCATCATGAGGAAGGTTACGGGAGTTACAGATTTCCCACAATCAATACGTCTATTGATTGCGTCCAGATTCAACGAACCCGAGACAGTTTGCCTCGGAAGACCCTCCAAAATCCCGGTTCCATATACCCAAAATTCTGTAAATTTCCAACAAGGGCTCCCTCCCCTCAACCCTGCCACCCCCTTTTCCCCTTCTTCCCCTTTTTTATCTCTTTCTTCTTCCTTCCCCTCGATCACCCTCTCACCCAGATTCTCTCTCTTGTCTCATTTCTTCTGCTGTGAGATGTGAGATGGTTGAGACTCTCTTATTCTTCCAATTATTTTTGGACTCAAGAGTTAGATTTAGGGTTCTAGATAATCCTAAATTTGGTTTCTTAAAACTAGTTCAACAGCAATGGTAGCAACCTCTGCAACGGTTTCAATCTTCAGTATGCGGCGGGAACGAGCTCAAGTTGGTGCGGTGGGTCCATCCAGGAGAGTTTTCTCTGTGTCTATACCTGGCCACTTCAACCTCCTTTCACAAGTGTGATCGACAGGTCTGACTCCTCCTGACTCCATGTGATTTTTGTTTTTATTTTGTTTGTTTATATTGTTTCTATATTTTCACACCAGTAGTGTCATTTTTTTATTGTACTGCTTTTTTTTATAGTATATAATATCTACATTTTTCGGTTGAGAAAAAAATAGCAGAAGACGAAAAAAATTGCAGTTAAAAAAAGCAACAATTCTATACACACAGATTTTCACAAATAGGCAGCGCATACAGATGAACTTTAGACCCATTTTGGATCTCACAAAGATGATCGGAGCCATTCATTTTGTTTAAAACATCTTGTTTAAGGTCATCGTAAAAAATCAGCTCATTTGGATATCGGTAAATGGGTTTACGTGGGTATTTCGTAAACCTCCTTACTGATATCCAAATGAGCTGATTTTTTAGGAAAACCTTAAACAAGATGTCTTGAACAAAATGGACGGTTCCGATCATCTTTGCGGGACCCAAAACGGTCCAAAGTCCATTTGTATGCGCTGTCTATTTTCCAAAATCTTTGTCGGCAGCAGTTTTGTAAAACAAGAAAAAGACAACAAAATACTGTACTACTCCTATGAAACTGCGGTTCAACTTCACCAATTCCAAGTAAACCGGACTGTCCAGTCTATGGAAATAATCGGCTAATCGCTACAAAATTGCTCAGTGAAGTTTTGAAGAACAGGAGGAGGAGGAGAAGAAGAACTATGGCGGCGGGTAGCCAATCCACTGCATCAAGGACGACGTTACATCTGCCGTTGGAGATAACGATTGAAATCCTATCGAGATTGCCAGTGAAAACCCTCTTGCGATTCAAATCTGTATGCAAAAACTGGTACGCTCTCATCAAAACCCATGATTTTATTTCCAAACATCTTCAAACCCTCTCCGCTCCAAATTCCACCCCTCTCCTCCTAATCAAATACTACAATCATAATGCCCAAAACTACGCCATGTCTTTACTTTCCAACGATGGGTCCAGCGGCCCAATCGATTTCCCATTTTTAACTCCCAAGAATTACCATTCCGTTCGGGACATTTCCTTTCTTGGGGAACGGACTAGGAATGATTTTTCCATTGCGGGTGTCTGTAATGGTCTGGTTTGCTTTAATTTGTCTCGCTTTGGATATCCCTTGGTTATATGCAATCCCTCGACAAGAGAGTTTCGGAAAATTCCGAACTCCAAGTGGAATTGGTTGGATGAGAATGGTTTCAATGGCTCTATTGGTGTTAGGCAGGTTAGTTTTGGGTTTGGCTTCCATCCCAGTGCTAATGACTACAAGTTGATTAGGATTGTGCTTGATTTTACTCCTATGAGAAGAGACAATATCCGAGCTGATTTGTATGTCATGAGCACCGATACTTGGACAGAAATTGATGTTAATAAGCTCTTGTTGTTTTTTATGGATGAGTTTGGGGACGAATATAACGACGTTGTGCAAATTTATGGATCTTCTGCTTCAGCAGTCTTGAATGGAGTTTTCTATTGGCCAGGCCGTGAAGTCCCGACTGATCAAATGGTTGTTATGTCCTTCGACTTGGGTGATGAGGTGTTTCGAAAAATAAGAACACCAGAGTGCTTGGATAGGATTTGGGAAACAAACTGGAAATTAATGGAATTTAATGATAAACTTGCTCTGGTTGTTTCTCCCGATGAAAGGGGCTTTGATGTGTGGGTGTTGAATGAAAAGGAGAGCTCTTGGACTAAGCAAGTTAAAGTTGGATCTTTCCCTAGGATTGCAATTGAAGATGGTGATAATACAGTGGTGGGATGTGGGAAAAATAGTGAATTGTTAGTGACTGAGCATAAAGTTTCTGGTGATTTAAAGCTCTTTTCGTATGACACAGAGACCGGGGAAACTAAGGATATTCTTTCTCATGACGCTCCGTATCAATCCTTTGTTTATTTATGTGCAGAGACCCTACTTCCAGTCATGCAAGCCAACGCTCTCAACTAGAAGAACCAAAAGAAGGAATCATTGAGTTCGTGGAATTGACTTAGCTGTGATTATTTGTATTTTGTGGCTTCTTTCACTGTTCTTGTTTGTTTTAGTTGCGGTAGCTTAAAGTAGTCTCTTTTGAAAACCAACTTAAAACTACCCTTTTTTGCTATGTTGTGCTCCATGTATGACCCTGAAAGTACTTGCTTTCGAATATGTAAATATTGGGTGGGATGTGTAATTGACTTCAGCAATGGAGATAATTTCAGGATGGGTTCATCTTTCAAGTGATGTGTCATTGTGTGAGCATAAAGTCTTTTGGTATTGGTGCATTCAGATTGTTTTGTTTTTCTGAATAAAAATATGCAGGTCTTCTTTTCTCCTTGTTTGTTTTTTTGGCAAGGGTCTCCTTGTTTGTTATGAGCATGGATTTAAATTTACTTATGACTTTAATGGCTTCGAAATACCAAGGTTCGCTGAATTTATTATAGCAAAAACACAGAATTCGTGTGGAGCTTGAGTATTTGTTGGAGAACTTACTCTTTTGAATTTTTATTACTCATTCTGACCTTGGGATTTTTTTTATGGGTAGTCGGTTGCTTTTCGATGTGTGGGTTGGCATGGATGAAAAAACAAGGCATAAAAGGAGCACAAATGCTTTTGATCATATTTGTTTCCCAGAGTATATTTAGAGGTATGAGTACCACGACCAAGTTAGAAGCATCTCCAATCCAATACGATCGAATCCTCTATTTGAGAGGATCAAAGCAGTTTGTTTTATTCCATAAGTGAATTCGGAGCATTAACTTGTTCATACCATCTTTTTAAAAGAAGGGGATAAGTGAATGCCATGTGGTTATTCATGATGCAATTGTCGTAGAATTATCGGTGGTATGTTTGCTTAGGCTAAAGGAGAAAAGTTGTTTTACCTGTTTTTCACTTTGCTCTTAACTACTACTAATACCCAACTATAGTTCATTTTGTACCTTACAATTTGAACTGCAGTCTGCAGCAACTACTACGTTCTTCTTTTTTTCAAGCAGTAATTTATATGTTTACCGCTTCTGATTTATTCTGTGTTAGTTATGATTTTTGATGCCACTGCAATACTCGTGCCAAATAGGTATGTGAGTTTTATCGACTGTTTTTCTGTGATTATGTGAGAAGTACCATGTGCAGTATTCAACTTGTGTTCCATATGAGCTATTAACATTGGAAAATACGTAATTTGTGGTACCAGTCAGCTAATAGATAGTAATTGCTTAGCCTGTAGAAAGATGATAGTGTAAAATACATGGGCAGTAAGAAACTTTTAGCATTGAACCGGTTCCGCCCTAGGTGCCTTTCTCCTTGTTGCTTCTACTATCTTGACCGCTGCTTTAGGTGGTTCTGCAACTTTAGCACCTGGCACTGGAACTTCAAAATCAATTGGGTGAAACGCTTGGGTCTTGCTCTTTCCCCAATTATAGAAGGGCGAGGTTCGGAACCCTCAAGCTCCATGATCTACACAATAAGAGGAAGCCTAGAGTTGAAGCCGCCTTCTATTTTTTGCCGATTAGAGTTGAGTCCTTCGTTCTTGAGAATGAAAAGACTTGGAAGCAGTTTGGGTTGATGGGAGAGTCGCGAGCCTATGAGGATGTTAAAAGCTTATGGTTGCCGGTCGGAAAGCAAACTTTTTGGCAAATGATGCAAACCACTGAATTGTGTAAATGTTGAGATAAACTTAATGAAACTTGGAGGAGAAGGAAATTTGGCAATGCCAAGAAACATACATGTGACCACCGAAGGTGGTAGCCTAGTGGGTAGGGTGCCCTTCATCACCAGGTGAGACTCGGGTTCGAGTCTTGCCAGTGGCAAGGGGTGTGGGGTTAAACACTTGTGTCCACTTGTACCTAAGTGGTGTTGTAGTGATGAGTAGTCTGTTTTATCCCGTAAGTGAATTTGGATCATTAACCTGTTCATTCCAACTCTACAAGAAGGGGATAAGTAAATACCGTGCAATTATTGCAGATTCAATTGTCATAGGATCATTGGTGGTATTTTTGCTTAGGCCCTAAAGGAGAAAAGATGTTTTACCAGTTTTTCACTTTGCTCTCAACTCCTGCATATACCAAACTATACGTTATTTACCATTTGAACCGTTATTTTCTTTGCTTGTTTAACCAGTAACTTGTATGCTCAATGCTTCTATTCGCTCCTGTGTTTGTTTTTTTATTTTCGATGCCACTGCAGTACTTGTGCCCAATAGGTATGGTAAAGTTTTATTGACTGTTTGTCTTTGATTATGCAAGATGTACCATTTGCAGTATTCAAATTTTGTTCCATATGAGTTATTTACTTTGAAAAATTTGTAATGTGGTCATCCCGGGGATACCACAACCAGCTAATAGAGATAGTAATTGCATAGCCTTGGCCTGTAGAAAGATGGTAGTGGAAAATATATGGGCAGTTTGGGTTGATGGGAGGGAGAGCCTTGTGCTTGTGACTCCGGGAGGATGTTAAAAGCTTATGGTTGGAATACAAATTTTTTCGCGAATGATTCAAAGCACTAAATTGTGTAAGTGTTGAGATAAACTTGTGAAACTTGGAGGTGAAGGAAATTTGGCGGATCCGGCTCCTCTTCAGTCCATGTTTTGAACCGCCGGCTCCTCTCCAATCCATGTTTTGAACCGCCGGCTCCTCTCCAATCCATGTTTTGAACCGGAGAAGACAATCCTGATCGTGACCGTCTTTTATTAGTAGATTCAATTAATGGTTCATATTTTCTCATATACTCTTACAAGTGAGAATTAACTCTTACTGGTCAAAGTTTAAAAGTACGTCCAAACTATTACTTGCAGCAAATGATCTGTCACGATTAGGACTGTTTTCTCCGGTCTAAAAGAATGAACTGGATTTGGCAATGCCCAGAAACATACATGTGAGCTTAAGACACAACTCGGGTAAAAGCAGTTTTTTTTTTTAGAACACAAAACATAACATACATTTTTTTTTTTGGTCATTTGTTAATTCTAATATACTTTATCCTAAGGAACTTGAGGAGAAGAATGTGTGCTTACAGAAATCGAATCCTACCTATGTGCATGGGAGTATAAGGGAGACACCAACTAGTACATGCACTCCACTCCACTTGCACATAACATATCATTTAACCGTCCAAAATATTACACAAGCGGCTCCGAGCAATACTGTGGGCACTCCTCCGAACTTGAGGGGGCTGGTCCAGGTCTGTGACCCGCATTTCATGCCTAATATACATACCGTACACACAATGAAAGCTGCAACAGGGATTCTACTTTACCAGAGTGCACATCGCCCGTTAGGCTTTAGCCCGTCATGCTCACCCAACCAAGCCCGTTTATCTAAGGGCATGGGATATGTATTTTTGCAATTAGGTTGGGTAGAGATTTGAAGCTCGGTCAGTTAATGGGATAAGTTTGAGAATATCTCTTAAAATCAAGTCTGACCCATATATATGAAGACTTTTTTTTTTTTTTTTGAATGGCAAGAAGATAAAATAAAGGCATTGACATG
Source organism: Rhododendron kiyosumense (assembly GCA_019656275.1). Taxonomy (NCBI): domain Eukaryota; kingdom Viridiplantae; phylum Streptophyta; class Magnoliopsida; order Ericales; family Ericaceae; genus Rhododendron; species Rhododendron kiyosumense. The sequence goes on from BPLS01000644.1 coordinate 49,216, forward strand.
CATTATATAGTTATACTATCAAAAAAAAATATTATGGAGGAAAAAAATTCTGCAAAGTACCTTTTTAAATGGATACATGTATTTTTTGGTCTTTCGTATATAAATATAATAAATATGGGTTTTGATTTGTAGTTGTAAACTGTTGAATGAAAGATTCTCTCTCTCTCAAAGTTTCAGAGGATAGGATTTTTCTGGGGTAGGGGCTGCGCCTCACACCCCTCCCCTCTCTCTCTCCTTCAAATCTCTCCCCTGGACTCGGTGTGCTTCAACATCGATCTTGTCTGTGGGACATTGATGCCAATTGACAGAGGCTTCTTCTAATCTTCCTCATCAAAGCAGTCCACCTATGTGCTCCTCTTTCAGATCTTTCTCACCGTGTGCTTTTCTGTTCGATCTTCCTGCAATTCCATTGTTGTTATTAGGTTGGCCCCTTCCTCAATGCTCTGGGCGGCGCATAGATTCGCACTTTGATGAGTTTGAGGTAGTTTCTTAGGATGGATGTAGCAGTTGATGTCGTCGTATGATGGGGTGTGGCTGCTATGGTGATTGAGATTCCGAACCGCAGTCTTGACCTACATTTTTTGGCAGCTGGGTTTAGAGGTGTGGGTCTGTTGTAGTAGATTTTTTTATTTGTTGGTGTTTTTGTTTTTTCTTGTTTCTTGTTGTGGGGGCTTCCCTCACCCCTGTGTGGGTGTTTTGTTGGTCACTTGTCTGGTGTTGCGTTGATTGGATATATGTTCCATCTGTTTTGCACATTTGGTTGTGTGAGATCTTAGATGTTCTGCGTGGTGTTTAGGCCTCCTTTGTGATTGCTATATCCCATCTATTGGGATGGTTTTTTTTTTTGGATCATGGGATGGCTTCCCATTCCAAGTATTTTCTTCATTATTATCTATGAAGTATCCTATCAATTGACAAAAAAAAAAAAAAAAAACTATTGAATGAAAAGGAGAGTACTTGGACTAACCAAGTTAAAGTTTGATCTTTTTCAAGGATTGCAATTAATATGAGAAGTGGAGAAGTTTAGCGAAATTACTATGGTGCTTAAGGTGTGAGCAAGCTCACCTGAAACAAGTTAAAGGTGCGAGCAAGTTTATCTTACATCCAGACTCCAGTTAAAAGAATCACTCCCAAACACCTTCACGATATCCGATTAAATTGGACGAAACGGAGTCCTCTGTTTGGAACCTAAGGAAAAGAAAAGAAAATGAGCAAAAAATAGGAGAGAAAATTTACTATTCATTGAACTTGAAAATTTTATTTTATTTTTTTCTCTTCCAACCAAACAAATGGAAAGAATTTTTTTTTTAAAATTTCTTTTCTGTTCCTTAAGTTCTGTTTGGAGCCCATGAAAAATGGAAGGTAAAAAAGGAAAATAAAAAGATTTTCTTAAGGGTTGTTTGGTTTCTATTTAAGAAAAAGGAAAAGAAACTAGGAAAGAAAGGAAAGTTCTGAAGAGGGAAATGACAGAAAAAAATGAGAGAGAAAATCTCTCACACAGTTACAAGGAAAAGGTAATTAAAAATTTTCTTTTCTTTTCATTTTTCTCTTGAAACAAACCAACAAAAATTAATTTTTCTTGCAATTTTTTTTTCATTTTCTTTCATCCACCAAAGGAAAAGAATCCGCTTTTCTTCCCATTTCCCCTCTCTTTTATTTTCCTTTCCTTTCCATTCCATTCCACAAGTTCTAATGAGAGCCTAAGGGCCTGTTTGGAACTTATGGAAAGTGGGAGAAAAGAAAGGAAAATAAAAAATTTTCTTTAGGAGTTGTTTGATTCCTATATAAGGGAAAGGAAAAGAAAATAGAAAGGAAAAAGAAAGGAAAGCTCTTGAGCGGCTGAGGAAAATGGAGGAAATGGAAAAAGTGCCTAATTTGTAGAAGAGAAAACCATTTTCCTCTTGAAGTCAAACAAGAGAAAATTATTTTCTTCCTAGTTTCTTTTCATTTTTTTTCTACTTTTTCTACAATCAAACAAGGGAAAGTAATTCACTTTCTTCCCATTTTCCCTCTTTTTTATTTTCTTTCCCTTTCCTTCCTTTCCTTTTCACAACTTCCAAACAGAGCCTAAAGTTCTACTACTGCTATTTTCCCAACTCGAAGGGAAAATAAAATTCCAGAAATGAGCAAAATTCGTCTCCTTTAATCGCCATTTCAAGAAGAAGAAGAAGAAGAAGAAGAAGAAGAGATATGGCGGGTGGCCGATCCACTGTGGTAAGGGCGACCTTCGATCTGCCGTTGGAGATAGCGATTGAAATCCTATCGAGGTTGCCAGTGAAATCCCTCTTGCGATTCAAATCCGTATGCAAAACATGGTATGAGCTGATGAAAGCCCCTGATTTTATCTCCAAGCATCTTCAAACCCAGGCCACTCTCAATTCCACCTCTCTACTTGTAACCACTTACAATGGTAAAACCAAAAACTTTGCCATCTCTTTTCTTCCCAACGATGGGTTCAGTGGCCCAATCGATTCCCCATTTTTCACTGGCGAGAATTTTCATAATATTGGGGGTATCTGTAATGGTCTAGTTTGCATAAGTCCGTATCGCTATGGATATAACATGATTCTGTGTAATCCCTCCACCAGACAGTTTCGAGAAATTCCCAAATGTGCGTATGAATACGAGTTTAGATCTTTTATTATGGTTAGTGTTGGGTTTGGCTTCCATCCCAGTGCTAATGATTACGAGTTGATTAAGATTGTGCTTTATTCTACTCCTATCAGGAAATACAATGTCCGAGCTGATTTGTATGTGATGAGCACTGGTACTTGGAGAGAGATTGATGTTAATAAGCTTTCGTCATTTTTTGGGGAGATGAATGAATTGGGGGAGTCTGATAACATCGTGGTAATTGATGATTTTTCAGCTTCAGCGGTCTTGAATGGAGTTTTCTACTGGCCGGCACGTGTACTCGGGACTGGTAAAGTGGTTGTTATGTCGTTCGACATGGGTAATGATGTGTTTAGAAAAATAGAAACACCAGAGTGTTTGGATGGGACTTGGGATCAAATTTACCGGCGATTTACGGAATTAGATGATAAACTTGCTCTGGTTGTTTCTCCTGATGAAAGGGGCTTTGATGTGTGGGTGTTGAATGAAAATGAGAGTTCTTGGACTAACCAGATTAAGGGTGCATCTTTTCCAGGGATTGCAAGTGATACGAGTAATAGGGAAAGAACAGTGGTGGTAGGTGGGAAAAATGGTGAACTGTTAGTGACTAAGCATAAAGTTTCTGGTGATTTAAAGCTCTCTTCATATGATACAAAGAACCGGCAGACTAAGGATCTTTGGGTTGGTCATGTTCGGTATAAATCTCGTGTTTATTTGTATGCGGGGACTGGGACCCTAGTTCCAGTAATGCAAGCCAATGAAGTCGCGCTCAACTAGAAGAACAAGAAAAACGAGCATTGAATTTGCGGAATTCTTAGGTGTGATAACTCTTTCTCTGTTCACTTTAATTTTAGCTGTGGTAGCTTAACTATGCACGACCTAGTCCCTTTTGGAAACTAACTTTAACTACCCGTTGGTTACTGCTATGTTTTGTTCCATGTATGTCTCCGAAAGTACTTTCTTTCAAATACCTAATATATGTTAAGGGTGGAGTGTGTAATTGAATTCAGCAATGGAGATAATTTTTGTTTTTGCCTCTGATCCTTAATTGCTATACTGTTGAGTGCTATATTTTGGAGCCAATGTTTCAAACTTTAATTGATGTATCATTGGGTGAGCGTAATGTTTTGGTATTGTTGCATTCAGATTTTTTTTTTCTTCTGGAGTACAAATGTGCAGGTCTTGTTTTCTCCTTGTTTGTTATGAGCATGTATTCATATTGGACTCATGGCTTCAGTATCTTTAATGGCTACCAAAAGACAAATGTTCACTGAATTGATTGCAGAAAAACACGGAATTTACATGGAGCGTTGAGCATTTGTTGGAGAATGTTCTCTTTTGTATTTGTATGTGTATTACTCGTTCTGAACTTGGTTTTTTGCATGGGATGACATGTCGGTTGCTTTTGTTGTGTGGGTTGGTTTGGAGGGAAAAATAAGGCATAAAAGCGGCACCAAATGCTTTTGACAGTACTTGTTTCCAAGAATTATATTTAGAGGGATGAATACAACTGAGTTAGGAGCATCTCTCACCCAATACCTCTAATCCTCTATTAAGAGGATCGAAATAGTCTATTTTAAAGTGGCATTGGAGCATTGTCGTATACTCCTATTCATTCCAGCTCTAAAGGAAGGGGATAACTAAGTACCTTGGGATGATTGCTGAGATTAGATTTGTCATAGAATTATTGCATGGTAGCATGTTGTTTAGGTCTCGCCAAGGGAGAAAAGATGCTGTATCGGTTTTTGGCGTTACTCTTAACACCTGCTTATTTTGTACCGTACCTTTGACCCATTACTTTCTTTGTCTTTCCGACCAATTACTTTTATGTTAACCCCTTGTGTTCAGTCATGTGTTCGTTAATAGGTATGGAAGAGTTTGTTGACTGTTTGTCGTTGATCCTGTTAGAAATACCATGTGCAGTATTCTAATTGCGTTTTGTATGGACTATTAACATTGAAAAATACGTAATTCGATCATCCCAGTTATACGATAACCAGTCCCTATATAATTGCTTAGCCTGTAGAAAGATGATAGTGAAAACTTTATGGGCCTGGTAAGAAGCTTTTAGTATTCAACCAGTTTAACTTTTTTCCTTTTTTCTTCTTTTCCCACCTAAAGTTGAACCTTTTTCCCTTCTTTTTTTTTTTTTTTGTAGTATTAGAGTTGAGGCTTCATTTGTGAGAACGAAAGGATAATTGAAGTTTGAAGCAGTTTGGATTGATGGGAGAGCCGTGAGCCTTTGAGGATGTTGAAAGCTTTTGGTTGGAATACAATTTTTTTTCGGGAATGATGCAAACCACTAAATTGAATAAATGATGAGACAAACTTAATGAAACAACCTTCCCCTGGTGGCCACAATGTAGCACTTAAAACCGTTCAACAATTCGTTCCGACACATGGAATCCAATATGTGGTCGTTATGATAAGAATGGGGAGTTTTTTGAGTGCTTTAAAATTGTATAATAATAAATAAAACGGCTTAGTGACACGTTAAATATAAGTCATCTTGACAATGCTAGCGCCACTTTGGCTGAAGTTTTGCGGGGGCACTACACTTGAAGCATATGGTGTGGCGTGGGGTGCCTTTAGAATTCCAGTGCGTAGTTTTAATAAAAATATAAAGACTTGAACTCCAAGCACACCTTATGTCCGGCTTCTGCCCCTCTAACCTCCTTGTGCCTAGGCTGCAAACGAGTCGAAGCAAGCCGAACTTTAGGATGTTTAGGTTCGTTCATTAAGTTTATTTTAGCTGCGGCATGTATGATTCCAAAAGTATATTCTTTTGCACATGTAATATATCTTATAGGTGGATTGTGTAATTGACTTCAGCAATGGTGATATTTCATTTTTTGCATGTGATCCGTAATCCCTTTACTGTTGAGTGCTATATTTTGGAGCCTATGTTTCAACTTTAAAGTGATGTATCATTGGGTGAGCATAAAATGTTTTGGTGTTGGTGCATTAAGATTTTCATGCCTTCTGGAGTACAGATGTGCAGGTCTTCTATTCTCCTTTTTGTTAAGAGCATATCTTCATATTTACTTATGGCTTCCCCATCTTTAATGGCTACCGAAAGACCAAGGTTCGTGGAATTTACTATAGAAAAACACGGAATTTATGTGGAGCATCGATCCAACATTTGTTGGAGAATTTACTCTTTTGATTTTGCATTACTCACTCCGAACTTGGATTTTTTTTGGATAGTTGGTTGCTTTTTGATGTGTGGATTGGTATGGAGGAAAAAAAAACGAGGCACAAAAGTAGCGTAAATGATTTTGATCATGTTTGTTTCCCAGAATATATTTGCAGGAATGAATACTATGAGTCCATGACGGAGTTAGAAGCATCTCCAACCCTATACCATAAATCCTCTATTTGAGAGGATCAGAGTAGTGTTGACTGGCCGCTTCTATTCTCATTTCTCTCCTGTGTGTTTTGATTTTCGATGCCCTGCAATACTCGTGCCAAATGGGTAGGGAAAAGTTTTATGGACGGTTTTCATATTTTGATTATGGCACTCATTTTCATGTATTTTAGTAGAAAAAAATACGCACAAAAGGTTTCCTAAAAAACGAAAATGGAGTGCCATAATAATTAAAAAAGAAAAGAAATGTGTTAATCATTTCCCTTTAGTGGTTTGCATCATTGCGGGAAAAATTGTATTCCAACCATAAGCTTTTAACATCCTCACAGGCACAAGGGAGCCCGGGGAGGTGCTGTGCGGCACAGTGCTCTACAGCTCTGGACTGTTGATCTCGACAATTAACGGTTCAAATTTGCCAAGTATTGTCATAATCTCAACTGTCCAACTGTTCGGCAAATCTGGACCGTTGATTGCCGAGATGAACGGGTCAAAGCCGCACAACACGTGCACGGTGCCGCACAACACGCTCCCCCAGTTCGGCACAAGGCTCTCCCATCAACCCAAGGTCCCAAACTGGTTCGAACTTTAATTGTCCTTTCCTTCTCGCCCATGAAGGGCTCAACTCTAATAATCTCTCACCTAAAAGTTTCTTACAAGGCCCGCCCATATATTTTCCACCGTCTCATCTTGCTACAGGTCATGGCTAAGCAATTATAATCTCTAGTAGGTGATTGTGGCATCCCCGTGATGATCACATTACATATTCTTCAATGTAAATAGCTCATGGAACACAACTTGAATACTACACATGGCCGGCGTCCTGATCGTGACCGTCCATTGATAGATTCAATGGTTCAGATTTTCTCATACACTATTACTGGTAACTCGGTAAGAATTACTTACTCTTACCGGTTAAAGTTTAAAAATACATCTAAACTATTAACTGCAGCAAATGAACAGTCACGATTAGAAGTGTCTCTTCCAGTAAAAAACATGAAATGGAGAGGATCCGGATCCGAATTCAGAAACGTACATGTGAGATTAGGAAGCAACTCGGTTACAAGCAAGTCTCATTTTTTTTTTTGGGACAACACAAAACAGAACATATCATTTAACCGTCCAAAATACTCCCACAAAAGCGGCTCCGAGCAATACTGTGGGCACTCCTCAGAACTCGAGGGGCCTGGTCCGGGACTCCAGGCCTTCGATGCACATTTCATGCCCTATATATATATATTGAAGCTGCAACATGAATTCTACTTTACCAGAGTGCACATTGCCCGCTAGCCCGCCTTGCTCCCTCAACCAAGCCCGTTTATTTAAGGGTTTGGGTCATGTATTTAGGCCATCAGGTTTGGTTGAGTAGAGATTTTAAGCTCATTTATTTAATGGGATGAGTTTGAGAATATCTCTTAAAATCAAGCCCGGCCCGTGTAAAATAAAGACATCGATATGCATTATATAGTTATATATACTATCAAAAAGTATTACGATACTATATAGTTATATCGACAAAGTACCTTTTTTTAATGGTGGATACATATACGTAAACTCTAATTTATAATAATAGGAAATATTAATTTATTTCGGGTACCATACCATTTGAAAAATAATGGGCTTATAGGGGTGATAAACGAGCCAAACAAGCGACGCAGGTAGCTAATCAAGATTGATTCTATAACTTAACGAGCTTCAATCAAGCTAAACCTAAGCCGTTCTCAAGTAGCTTGAATTTCGTTATATATACAAGTCAAACGAGTCGAGTAGTAGCTTGTTCAAGCTTGGTTTGAAATCTTAATAATCTTCTAAATAATGTTCTAGCTTAGTTTGATAATCTAACAAACAAATCTTAAACAAGCTTCTAACATATGAACATGAATTTAGACTCGAGTAGCTTGGTTCGTTTAGCAGTTTTATGGCTTAGATTGATGGGCATGAAAAATGAACTCTAAGAGTATTGGGCTTCAAAATATTAAATAAATCCCAATTACTAAAGAGTCGGGTTTGGACATGCACAGGTCTCGTGATTATCTAGTAAACCCAATACGAACCTGGCCCAGTCCCGATGTTTGTGCACCACGGCACCCCCAATCCCTACTTGTTTAGAATATGGGCAGCAGTTTGTGAATCGTGTAATCGCTCATAACTAGGACTAGCAGTAAATTGCTTAGTCTGAAGAAATATGGCGAGTGGCCAATCCACTGTGGCAAGGGACTTTCCATCTGCCGATTGAGACAACGATTGAAATCCTATCCAGGTTGCCAGTGAAATCCCTCTTGCGATTCAAATCCGTATGCAAAAACTGGTTCACTCTCATCGAAACCCCTTATTTTGTTTCCAAGCTTCGCCGAACCCACTCCACTCTCAGTTCCATCTCTCTCCTTGTAACCGCTCGCTTGACTGAAACCCAAGGCTATGCAATGTCGTTAGTTAACGATGGGTATGGCAACGGCCCTATCGATCTTGATTTCCCATTTTTGAATGGAAGGTATTATCTTTCCATTGCGGGTATCTGTAATGGTCTGGTTTGCGTAAATTTATCTTACTATGAATATCCCATAGTTATATGCAATCCCTTGACCAGACAGCTTCGAGAAATTCCGAATTCTAAATGGATTTGGTAACGATGTCCGAATGTCTGCTACGAGGGAAAGCTTTGGGTTTGGCTTCCATCCCAGTGCTAATGATTACAAGTTGATTAGGCTTTTGCTCTATTATAACACTATTTGTGTACCAAAAATCCGAGCTGATCTGTATGCGATGAGCACTGATACTTGGACAGAAATTGATGTGTTTTTGTTCTTTGGGGAATTCCATGTTTTGGGGGAGGATGATGACCATGTTTTTGGGGGGTATGATGACTTCATGCAGATTGTTGGATCTTCTGCTTCAACAGTCTTGAATGGAGTTTTCTATTGGCCAGCATGTGAATTCCCAACTAATCAAGTGATGGTTATGTCCTTCGACATGGGTGATGAGGTGTTCAAAAAAATAAGAGCACCAATATATCTCGATAGAGATCGATATGATAAGGAGTGGCGATTTACGGAATTGAAGGATAATCTTGCTTTGATTATTTATCCGGATGACAAATGCCTTGACGTGTGGGTGTTGAATAAAGACCAGAGTTCTTGGACAAAACCATTTAAAGTAGAATCCTTTTCAAGGATCGCCAATAATGTGGGAAGTGGGCAAAGTGGTAAAATGACAATGTTGGGATTTGTGAAAATGGTGAATTGATAGTGACTGACCATAAGGTATTTGGTGATTTAAAATTGTTTTTGTATGAACCAAAGACATGGGAAACTACAGATCTTTATTTTGGTCCAGTTCCGTATCGTTCTTCTATTTTCTTGTGCGAGGGGACCCTAGTTCCAGTCACGTGGCCCAAAGAAGTCGTACTTAAATAGAACAGCTATAAAAGGAAGCATTGGATTCACGGAAGTTCCATTGATGAAAGATGATGCCCAAGTGAGTTGCCTTCTTGCTCTATATACTTCAATTTGCTCGAGTTGCGACAACTTTTTGACAAGTTTTTCCTTTTGTGAAACCTGAAGGTGTTGATTTGCTGTGTTTTATGCTATAGTATATGGCTCGCCTAGGCTGGCTCTGCAGTAGGTTTTTTTGGTGCCTTTGTTGTTGTTTCGTTATTGCTACTTTTCTTTTTTTCTTTTTTTACCTTGCGCCATGGCGCAACAACCTTCCCCTAATGATTTCGGTATAGCTAATGTTCTAAATATCGCTAGGCGCTAATCGGGTGGAAAAGGGCCGCCTGGCGCTTAAGCGCCGACTATGTTGTCTAAGTGCTCTAGGGGACTAGGCGCCGACTAGTTGGCTGCCTAATTTAGGCATTGGACCACCACCTAATGCCTAGGCAAGGAGTATTCAGCCTAGGAGGCTGACTCTTAGAATACTGTGTAGCACTTGAAACTGCTCAACAATTTGTTCCGACACATGGAAGCTAATATGTGGCTCGTTGTTATAGGAGTGGGGAGTTTTTCGAGTGCTTTAATTAGTTATCTAGTAATAAAGAAAACAGCTTAGTGACACGTTAATAAATATAAGTCATCTCGATAATATTGTGTTTACGCTAGTGATTAATTTATGCATCATAATTTTTTGGTTTTGTTCTTATTTAAATTTATTTTGCGTTTGTTAGTTTTATGCCAAACTTTTATGTGATATGGGTTTGTCTCAACAAGAAGAATCAAAAAAGTAAAAAATTATGACTCTTACACAAGTATTTTGAGAAAATATTCAAAAAAAAAAAAAGCTCAAAAAGTCAGTTTTTGAAGGATATTTTCCAAAACACTTGTATAAAAGTCATAATATTTTACTTTTTTGATTCCTCTCGTCGAGACGAACCTATATTCCATAAAAGTTTGGCGTAAAACTAACAAACACTAAAAAAATTTGAATAAGAACAACTAAAAAATTATGGTGCCTAAGTTAATCACTCTTATGAATAGAGCAGTGCCACTTGGCTGAAGTTTTGCGAGGATACTCCAATGCTAAACTCAGTCTTCAATTGAGAAAGTACTCTGAACACTAGAAGCATATGGTGGGGTATGACGGCATGAAAGTTAAAAGGGGCTAGCAAAAATATTATTTTGCACTGTTTAATACTCCCCTATCTCTTGGTGTACATGCTCTAACGAGTTGAATCCAGCCAAACTTTATGATGTTCAGGTTTGCTCATTAAGTTTTTGAGTGTACTCGAGCCTAGCTCGAACTCAATGAAAATTTGACTAGCCAAATTCGAGTTGAGTTTTCCAAAGTTTGAGTCAAACTCGAATTTGTTCACGAATCTTAACGAGTTAAATATATTTGATATTTGCCCTCATACAGGTCTAGAACTGCAAAAAAAATTCTTATTTTATACTTACATAAGTAAGTTCATATATATACAATGACATATTAAAATCTAAGTTATACTCCAGTACTTTTAAAAGTTTATAAATGTACAAGTAATAAAATTTTCATCATGTACGTGCAAAAATCTTTACATATTCATGGTTATATGTAAAATTTTGTAAAAATATATTTATACACACTCTCGGCTCGGGAGCTTAATCGAGCCGAATACTGTCTAGTTCAGGTTCGGCTCATATATTAAACGAGCGAAAAATTTTGGTTTAGACTCGGTTCGTTTAACATCCGAATTAAAAGCGTTTATCGAGTTGAGCCTTGAATAGTACACGAATGGCTCAGTTCATTTGCAACTCTAGTTGTGCCCGTCTAACCTCCTTTAATGTTGGGTGCTCGTGGTCCCAAGTGGCTATCGTGAAAACCCATCCATCGAGGGCAAGGTGCCCAATTATGCCCCACTTTGGCATCCACGTTGTACCAAACCATCAACTGGCCCAAGTGGGTTGGGCCTAGTCCTAGGTTGTTCGGCCCATAGGCTCTTATCTTGATCTTGCCCTTATAATCCATTCAAGCCAACACATCGTGGCAGCCCATCATTACAAAATAGTTGGCTTGGGCCCATCTTTCCGTGTTCGGTCCGACAAGGCCTTATTCAACCCGCCACACTAGGTGAATTATCCAAGATAATTAAGGGGGTGTTTGGCAACCCCATTTTCTACTTTTTCTCTTTTCAACTTGGGAACTGATTTTCGCGCTCCAAGATTTACTAAAGGCGCTCCACCTTTTTGTTTTTATACTGTGATATTGCTGGTAACATTAGTGTATATTTTGTTTTTACACTGTGATGTTGCCAGCAACATCACAGTGTAAAAACAAAAATGTGAAGTGCCTGCAGTAAATCTTGGAGTGCAAATATCAATTTCCTTCAACTTTTGGGTGTTTGGCAGCCTCCTTGAAAACACACTTTAGCAAAATGGATTCTCCATTTTTAAAGAGTTAGAGAGCAAAAGTGGAAAGTAGGGGGGAGAGGAGTTTTCATACGTCTCATTGCAGATATATGGTTTTGGCCCTTTTGGGGTCCTCCGGCAGCGTTTATAATTAACATGAGGATAAAAAACCATGTCGGTGCTAGGCTGTAATGTATCCAACACTTAGTTGCAGGAAACGTCTTATCAACCAACGCTTCTTGCTGGGAAATGCGTTCCAATCATGACGGGAGAGGAGTTTTCTTACGTCTCCTTCGAAAACACATTTTAGCAAAATGGATTCTCCATTTTTAGAGTTAGAGAGCAAAAGTGAAAAGTAGGGGGAGAGGAGTTTTCTTACGGCTCATTTTGTTTTTCCTTCACTTTTTTCATTGTGGTTAACAAAAAGATCTACAGAATGTATTTTGCACATATCTCTCAAACACTAATCACGTTGCAAAATATATTCTGCATATATATCCCAAACACTCTACTATATTCAAAATACATTCTAACCGAAATTTAAAAAGTCAAAAAGTCTAACAACCAAAATCCAAAAAGCCAAAAAAGTATTTGGCTCGTGAAATTAGAATGCATGAGTGTTTTTGCCACCTCTAATCTCAACACTCTAGTGAAATGCATGATTGAATGTTTGATCCCATCATCATCCACAGAAAGAGGAGGTACGTGGGAAAATATTCCACTCAGAAAAGCAATTTCTTCTGTTGACCTTTATTTCGGAATCTCTCGTTTCTTCTCATGGTAGTACGAAAACTTTCAAAATGGTATCCTGTGGATTTCTTCGATGTCTGCCACAAACCCTCTGCAACCCGCTCGTGCGTATGGGCATGGCACAAGGCAAGGGAACCCACGCTCATGTGGGATGTGGGGTTTGTGCATTTTGTTGTGAGTTCCACAAAAATGTGTGGTAGAAAGAGGTGTTAGGGGCGCCATGTGACGTTTTCTCCTGGACCGCCCAGTCGAATGTCGAAAGGTGCCCACAAATTCGATGGTTCTAATTAACTGCAAGGCCATTATTTCACGAGCTTAATTCGGTCTCAAAATCCAACCTCTCCCTCTACGCACGGTCCTTAATAAGTTTTTTCTTTAGATCTCTATCCGCTCATTACTCCAAAAATCTCCCTCAAAATCCACACTAAACAAACCCAGTTTTGGGACTGGAAGGAGTTTTTCTATAGAAGGATTTTGTTAGGCATTAGGGGCCTAACAGATCAATTTCAGAGAGTTTCTTTGTTCGTTTTAGGTTTCAAAATCCCTCTGCACAGATCAATTTCAGAGAGTTTCTATATTCGTTTTAGGTTTCAAAACCCCTCCGCACAGTGCTTAATAAATTTTCTTTTTCTTTTTTCATTCGTTACCCTCAAAAATCTTTCTTGAATTCTAAACCGAACAACAGTATTTCAAAGATTTTTTTTTTTTTTTTTGATCTGCGTATTTCAAAGATTCCAAGAAGTCTTTTGTCATAGGACGAAACTCGACAGGACGCGATGTGCACGAGGGGCCCCCTTCTACTGTCTGTCCATTGATTTATCTAAAATGATTGAATTCTTTACTCTCAAAGGTTCATCATCACGAGAGTGTCACCGACTCACCTCACACCCAATAAGCATAAACGCTTGCCAAGGTCGTGTTTTGCTAATAGGTTATCTTTTAAACTCGAGTTTACGCTTGACAAGCAAAAACTCGAGTCTGAGCTTGTGTTTGATTGTTAAAAACTTGTTCAAAATTGGTTTGTTAAACGTGAACAAATCAAACCTGAACATTTTTTTGAAGCTCATTAAGATTTCAAGCCGAGTTTTGAAAGAACTACTGCTCGACTCGTTCGGCTTAATTGAAGATCGTTTGAAATTGGTTCGTCTCATAAACAAGCTAAGCTTGAATTTATTTTCGAAATACGTTAAGTTATTAAATCAAACTTAATCAATTACACAACTGTTTGGCTCGTTTGACTTGTTTATCACCCTAATCCTTTGTGATTTTGAAAAATCCACACTTTATAGCTCCCAAGTGTTAGGATCGTTCCGGTCCACTTTTTTGGACAACCAAACACAACCTTAAGAATGCAACAACGTCTGAGACCACGTAAGTGTCACAGGGTTCAAGTAGGGTTGTGGTGGGCTACCCTTTCACAGCTAAACCCAAGCCCAATACCACATATGGCCTGGGTGGCAACTGGCAAGTCAAGTTGAAGGATAGACAAATATTAATCCAATCCCAAAATGACCCAGATCTTCCATATCAAAGTGGGTCCCTAGTAGGTTATATATATATAGGACCTTATATACATGGAGGACCAGCAACCATCCATCAAGGGCTACCCTTTGGCAGTGGCCCCTCAATCCTCATTTGGGTAAGGTTCTCTCTTGAAATTATTTAGAAGATAGGATCTTGAAATTTAGATAGGATCTCGTGTGACCATCTCGATAATTGGAGATCAAATTTTTACTGTAAAAGATTTTGTTTTTCTTCAAGAAGATCAGTCTTTCAACCAAACTAAACCACTAATTCGGTTTTGAGACGGTCGATATTTCATGGACTGCTCTCTCTGGTCTAAATCCCAAACTGCATAAATGCTAGGTTCATTTAGACGTACTTTGTTTTGGTTCACTTAGACGTACCCAGTTTTGATGCACCGGAACAGGATACATCCAAAATTTGGTGGCAGAGGACATGCCCCCGTTAGTTGAAGTTTAACCAAAAAATTCCAAAACTGAAATCTAACTAAAACAAACCAACAATGCTATGGACACGCTTTCAGACCACTCCTCTCTTACATATGTTTGATTTCCCCCCACAATTAAATATGTGGGGCTGACATACAATGCATGTGAGAGAAGAGTGGTCGGGGAGTGGCCAGTAGAACTGTAGAACTATACGTAGCACGGTTGAAAACCCAAATGTACCCTGTGTTTAACCTTTTTGTGTGTGCGAGTGCGAATTAAATGTACCCAAATGTTTGAAAGACTAGAAAATGAACCGAAAAATTCAAAGAGTGATTGAAAGATTGATTGAAAACTGAATTCTGGTATTTTCCCACTGAGCTTGAATTTGGTGGAGTCTAATGGATCTTTCTCACTAGTCGCCACCACAACCCACCTAATTTTCATTATTCGGAGATAGTGATACGTTTGGAAATGCTATCATCTTAGCTGCGAAGATAAGAGACACACTCCCCACTGCTGGTGAAACTTGCACCCTGCAAGTTGGATGTGAATTGAGACAGCACTATATATAGCTAGTAAATTCGAATCGAATAATTGGACGCCGCGTGACGGTATTACGTGATAATATCACAGATTTGTAAGAGATCTGATGTCGTGAAAAGTAAGATAACTGGGTCGGCCGGGGCGGTTGGGTTAGTGGGAAACAATAATTACCAACCCAAATCTTGTTGTAGGCCTTTTTTATCTGCCAATAACACTACTTGAAATGGTGTCGTCGGTACTTAAGGTATCTTGACATGTCTAGATTTTAAGCTAAACCTAGTTCACACTTCCCTGAGTTAGTTCCCCTCTCCAAGAATTCATTGATGGATATATATATATAGACACACACACCCATATATGGATTTGCATGTTCATAATTAGTCAGGTACTCCAATTCATGTCTAATAATTTCCTTTTTCAGACCGAAGACATCTAGTATTATTGGTAACCAATAATTCTATGTACCCACTCAACTTACTCTGAAAGGCCGAAATCACCCTGAAAAGGAAAATTAATGGACCATTAATTTCCCTTTCCGAAAAAATTTCGGGATAAGTTTAGGGTATATATGTAGCCTTGCTCTTAATTTTGGATACCATTTTTGGATTTCGTGTTGTAGATATTGCTATGAATTAATGCTTATAGTTATTTGTAGAAATTAAGCTCAAAGCATTCATCCAACATTAAAACATATACTTAACAATAATACTAGTAGTGATTATAAAGATCATATGGTACGTAGTAACAATTAATTAGTAGGAGATGATGAAAACTAGAAAATTAGTAAGAGATTATGGAATTACCTCCTAGAAAAATAAATTAACAAATAAAATACAGTATGAGCCATCCGCCGGCGCTCATATCAACTGGTATTTCTCGGTATGGCTGGTGCCGACCAATATTTGAATCAGAATAAAATTAGAGGGTAAGTTTCTGATCTAATGAAGAAACATTACATACCAACCAACGATATTAACACCCTTGATTAGTAAAAATAAAAAAAGTCTCCCACCCCAGCCGTAGATTTGCAAGTAGTTCAATTATCAAATTAGGTTGGGATCCTCTCCGGTCCCTTTTATGGATTGTAAGGTCCTCTTGGGACATTTTGTAGACCCTTTTTTTATGCTACTTCAATGATCGGTTTCTATTTATCTTTAAGATGTCATTAGAAATACTAACCATGAATTTCAAAAATCATGTTGATCGGTTATCAATCAATGCATACTCGCAACACACTTGTCTTGGAATAGATGGTTTCTAATTCAGTTTGCCAAACTGATTCTTCCAAGATAAATATGTTCTGAAGTTTGTTGATTGATATCCAATCAACATATACTCCGTATTTTCTTTGGCGTAGTTGATATAGTACTTGACGAGACCTAAAAGATGAAAGGTCCGATCATCGAATCGGGGATAGTGTTGTGTGGCAACGTGCACAATACGGTGTTGTGCACATCCAAACCGTCCATTCAGCAATTCAACGGCCAAAATCTCATGTCCACCATCCAAGCATCGGAGCCGTTCATTACAGAGATAAAATATGAACCGTTGAATTACCGAATGGACAGCCCATAAGTGTACAACATCATGCACAGCACAGGATTCATCGAAGTGTATGGAGCCAAAAAAAGCCTAAAAATGGCAGTAACAAAGGCCGTTCGGTAAGGACTGCAGGGGATCCTAATCCTTACCACCCATAACAATTTACAGTGAATCATGACCGTTAACAAAGAAATCACGTTGTAATCACAACGCATGCAGTCCGTATTCGGTGACTTTCATTGAAATTAATCAAATTATAAGCACGTTAGTTGCATAATTAGTCAAGGTTTATTATGAGGTGATTAATCATTAATCCACAAATATAATTAATATATACCAACTATCACTGCTTGTAATATCGTATCTATATACTACATCCGGGTATTATAATACCAACTAGCACTGCATAGTCAAGCTTTATTATGAAGTGATTAATCATTAATCCATAATACCAACTAGCACTGCTTGTAATAACGTATCTATCCGGTAACTACCTCAATAATTTCGACGTCTAAACTCATTTTTCCAACAACTAATCAGTTGTTCAAGTCAATTTACGCACACATTAATTAATTTTGGAGGCTTGATCTCACTGCCCATTTGTAATATCGTATCTATATATCCGGGTATTATAATACCAACTAGCACTGCATAGTCAAGCTTTATTATGAAGTGATTAATCATTAATCCATAACTGTAATACCAACTTGCACTGCTTGTAATAACGTATCCATCCGGTAACTACCTCATAATTTTGAGGTCTAAATTCATTTTTCCGACAACTAATCAGTTGTTCAAGTTAACTTGCGCACACATTGACTAATTTTGGAGGCTTGATCTCACCGCTCATTTGCAGAGAGCACAATTAAAGCCACAACAAAGCTCCTTATGGACTCGCCCCAAAAGAGTTGATAACACCGGAAAAGGAGAGAGCAAGTCCCTAAGTCTCAGACCTTGACCATCGAGCGAACCCCTTAAATTTGACATTGAAATTGATTACTCTGCACAATAATTAAACTGTGCAAGCACATGTGATTAGCATATGAACCAGAACAATGATTTGATGAAATTATTAAGCTTAAGCTCGAATTTTTAATCCAACGACAGGTTTCCGTTAGTAAGATAAAATGGATAATGATTTATTTGAATCGGACACATGCACAGTTGGTTTATGACATTCCTGTTGGATGATCTAGCAATTAAGTTGGTCTCTGAGGTATATTAATTGATTTCCTTAATTAATTAAATTTTATTTCGGAAACCCTATCTAGAACTAAAACACATGTATTTTTAACAAAAGTTTAATATTCCTGACAAAAAGTCAGTGAGTACATACACGTAGGTACATACGTCGCGTATATACGCATTTTGAACACATATCGGGCCCTAAGAAAATAATCTGAGCCACTCGTTTTATTCAAATGGTTTGTTTAGGATTTCTATAAAAAATAAACTCAATCCAATATTAGTAAAAATGTTTATCAGAGATTTAATTTTGCTTCATTATCCAAGCCTAGCTAGTTTATGAAGAAAAGTTAGATATTTTGTATACGTCTTTGCCAATTTCGGATAGAGTTTATTTTTTAGAAGGGTCCTAAACAATCCATTTTGAACAAAATGAATGGCCCGGATCAATATTTTGGGACCTGAGATGGGTCAAAAACGCATATGTATGCGACGTATGTACCCCTAGCAAAGTTGTATTCCTGACAATAGGATAGGAAACAATTTGTTTTGGGTACTGCCTGTTTGGAAGTAAAACATCATTTTCAAGCATTTGGTAATTGGGTTAGTCGATGAGAATGTACAAATAAATCATTTTCTAATTTTAATTTGTTGAAACATTTTGTCCCAAATGAAAGCGAAATCTTGGAAACCCACATAACAAAAAAGATTATTTAGTAACTTTTGTCCACAAAATATCCCTACCTACAGAAAAGAATTACTCATTATATCTGTGATTCTGTCCTATATTGCTGGTTTTGTAGGGAAAATTTATCTTTTTTAAGATACATACAATTGATTAATATATGTCTCCTTAAAAGATATGATTGACTCCAATATTGAACTCAACTTATCTCCTTAATATTTGTTTTTAATATTTTTTTTAGGTGTTAGGCTGTTAGCTTGTTAAAAGCTAAAAATATCAATCTATAACTTTTAAGAGAGGAATATATATTAGTGTTATGAGACATCCAAAAATAAAATAATGAACAAGTAATATCATCAACAGTCCCAGCAAATGGGTAGTTGAATTGGGCCTCCAATATTAGTCGATGTGTGTTTAAGTTGACCCAGACATTTGAATTATTATTATTTTTTTGACAAAAGACACTTGAATTATCAAAACAAGAATTATCATCGACAAAAATTGAAATCACATTTCATGCCTCATGGATTAACAGTTAGGACAAAAAAACCATATCTCTCCTCTCTCTCTCTCTCTCTCTCTCTCTCTCTCTCTCACACACACACACACACACACATCCATGGTTTTGATCACATGCCACTGTACCCCAAAAGCTACGCACCTAAGTCATCTGATCACACCTCTATTAATCCAAATCCTATACTACGGAGTAATATACTATTAATCCAAACATTTAAGCACATACCACAGTTGCCAACGTACTGGTTGTTCTCACTAATCACTATTTTTTCTTATTAAGCCAAAAGTTTAAGCTACTTCTAAAGTAGCATAAGCTAGACTGTAAAAAGTCAACTTTTGCAATGCACGTCTCTCTCTGTAAATTTGCTATGAGATCCGTTCGGCCAAAAAAAAGTCAACACAATTTAAAAAGGGATATGTATAACTATTACTCTATATGTGGATGTCCCTGTATGGGTTCTGGTAAGTTTGAATTAACATCTCGGTTTTGCTCGTGCAAGTCAGTATTAGCAATGTTTAATTAAGTTTTTAATTTCTTGCTCAAAGATTAAGAAATTAATAATGTTTTTGGTGTCTGAATTTTTACTTAAACAAACAATAAATCATGCTTGAGAAAAGGGGCAGTGAACTGTCAAGAAACTATGAATTGAGGGAAAAGAGAAAAGTCAATGTTTTATTATAAGCATATGATTTATACTCGAAATTGGTAGCTAATGGGTAGTTAATAAAATATTTTTAAGTTGACCGAGAAAGATTATATGTCGTTGTAATTACCAAAAGGTTGCTTGGCTTTGGTGAAAATCGAAAACAGACTCTGTCGGTGCTGTTTTCCTCCAGGGGGGATTTTTTTCATAATGGTGACACAATCGGTGGCGTCGCCGCCGTCGGTGGTTGTGGAACCTAGGCAGCAAAAGTATGGGTACCATTTGAGTGAGTAAGTTTGGTCTGGTGTTTGGAAGGTGGACCGACCTTGTGTTTCTGGTCTGTTTGCTTTTATAAAATGGTTAATTAATTTGCCGAATGTACGCAGATTTGTGTGAAATCCACCTTAGAGTTTCACGTGAATGATCCGAATCGTTTAATTCGTCAAAAACAAAATTTTTAAGAGTTGCTATGAAAACTTAGCTTATTCGTTGGTAAGAGCTCAATCAAATCTTACTGATATTCAGCTGAGCTGATTTAACTTTTTTCACAGTCCTCCTAAAAATGGTTTAAACAAAATTGAATGGATTCGACTATTATTGTGGGACCCCGAATGGGTCCCACACAAGCCGATAGACATTTGTTGTACATTACCCATTAGTCAGGCTCGACTTTTAATTAACCCCTCCGCTAACTTATCTTTACTCTTGATTGATGGTTCTAAACACAGAGTGACAAATATTATGAACTTTTTTAGCATGCTGGGACTGCAATTGTTGATTATTAGTTTAAACCATGTAATTATTGCGCATTTAATTTGTAGTCAAGGATTACAGAAATCAAATCATGTCCCTAGATTTTAAGTTTTGTATTTTTTGGGAAATGCCCGGTGTTCTGGGTCAGTTTGCATGCACCTCGGATTAATCTATACAGCTCCTCCCACAGCCGTTTCACACGCTTACGCGTGAGATGAATTGACCTCAAGAATTATTAGCAAAGAGAATCGAACATGAGACCATAAGATGAACCTAGATTTTAAGTTAAACCAATCCATTCAAAAGGAGATTCCAAAGTTCAGATACAATAAGGAAAAGGAAAAAAGAAAAGTAGCCATGTTATTAAAGTGGAAAAACCCTTGCTCTACACCACCTTTTTTTTTTTCCCCATCCCTTTACTTATCCAGATCATCATATCATGATTAATATTTCTTCCAAAAACAAAAATTAACCTATATATGCTTTTTATTAAGATATGGAAGCCCCCACAAGTTTTCACCTTTTCTTTCCACCCATCCCCCTCTGTAACCTTCTTCTTCTTGTATAATCATTACTATATCCCAACTTAGTGCCATTGATTTATGCAAAACAAATCACCCCCTTTCCTTCAATGTTGTCATGCTGATGTAGTTGGGTTTTTGAGGAAAGCCTATATACAAACATGGCACATTTGATTTTTTTTCGCCACCGACACGTTAGTGGATATTAGTGAGTTAAATTAATTTCTCAGGTTGAGAAAAGATGACAAGGCCATCGCTCCCACAACAAGAAATTACACATTCGGTGACCAAATGCTGCCACTAATGAAATACACAATGAGATCTCACGATGGATTGCCGCTGGTTGCCTTGGAAGGTGATGCATCAGAGGCTGACGATACCCATATCGTATTGTTAGCCCGACCCTGCCCTAGATATATAAGTCGGTCTTGGAACAATGTAATAATGTGTGACGCTCTTTCATTCGTTCAAAACAAGAGCTTCCTGATACAAGACACTCATCGTGTGGATAACTGTCATGTGGTTAGAACTCACATTGCCTAGACACAACATGTGTGGGAAATCCATCACTTGCCTTGTTTAATTGTTGATCACACCGCCTAGCTCGGCCAAAACCTAGTCTTATTATGGTACTCCGACCATAGTACTCTTGGCTGGATAGTGATATTGCCCCATGTGAGCCTTGGCTTTGTTAAAATCCGTCCAAGATATATGACGTTTGCTTTTAAACTGGGTGGGTTTTGTATTTCGACGCCTATTTGATACAGTACTAATAATTTGACACATTTGACTCTGAACGTGCCGATAGGACCACTAATACCATGCTTTTGAAGCCCAAATTTCTCAAATAAGAAATGCAATTTCACAAATATAATGATTTATTTAATTAGATGCTTATAAGTAAATGAAATTGCAACCTAACTTGGTATCTAACAATTTAGGTATATGTTTCGTTCTTGGAGAGAGTAGAGTTTAGAGAGAGTCCGAGATCTGGTTCTGGACTTGATCTCTCCTTTCACTCGTTTTGTGGATTTGGGTTGAGATCGTCTCTCTTTTTTGAGTGAGAGTTTAGATCTCCTCGTTTCCCTCTATTTTTGGGTCAATCTCCACCAATCTGTGGTGGATCTGGAGCTTCGGCATCTGATGATTCTTGGAGGCGGCGGCAGCGGTGTTCTAATAGTAGTAGTAGTGGCACTGGTGATGACAGTGCGACGATGACGGGCTTGGTGTTTTTCGTAGGATACAGATTTGAATTTTCCAAAACACAGTTTTGAGTGGACTCGTGGGTTTTCTACTACTGTTACTGTTTTTTTTTTTTTTGTGGCTTTTGAATTTTTTTTTTTCCGATTATTTTTCTTATATTTTGGAACCGATAGTGTTCTTTGTACTTTTTATTACATATGCAATATATTTGTGCTCCTAAAATACCACTTTAAGTATGAATGGTATGAATCCTATGAGGAGGGTAGGGAATTAAGATAACGACTTGATAGGTTCCTGAAAATAATTTGCAGACCTCATGTAACGTCGGTTTCAAGGGGGACCCTATAAAACTGGTTGCTACCTTATCCCAATTCACTTTATTTGTGCCCTACTCTTCTATCACCAATAATTGTAATTTGTAAACTAGTAGTACTAATATTCTTCTTAAGCTACAAGATTAACACAAGCTTGGATAAAAGGCAAAACTAAACTCGGCATCGGTCAATTTGATCTTTTGTGGGTCCTATTCAGGCCCACTTACATAATTGTAATCGTTCATATTTGAAAATTTGTCGAGAATAACTATCATACCCAATTCATATTGATCGCATTGATCACTTAACACACGAACGTAACAGAATTATTATTGATGTAGAGATGAATGAGTTTCGATCTAGCATGTCAGCCTAAATCTTACCAGATAAGTGCATGTGCTCCAATCGAATTAACCGCTATCTGATCAATTCAATTTTTAGTACTCCTAACTCATTGATTTTTTTCCGAGGAACTCTAACAAATGAACAATTTTGGTCATCCTGGCCAGTAGAATTAGATAAGGTCCAAAAATAGACCCAATTAGACCGAGTCTCAAAGAGAGGATGGATATCTTTTTTTTTTTTTGTTGATAATCTTCGGGTTTGTGAGGTTTTGGTATTCATATTTAGAAAGCTAGATCTCGTAATTGATTATTAATTAGATCTTCTGCGGGACGATAATCGTCTTCTTTAATGTACTTATCAAGAGAGGATAGATATCGCAATTACAATCTTTAAGGGGTCTTGACTTCTTTCAAATCACGAGATTGAGAAAAATATTGCAATTAGATGCTTGATGGAAGAGCCCTATTTGAGGAGAAAGTCTTCAATTGAAAGGATACGGTGCACCTTGTTATTCTCAAGCATCTATGGCAACTATGAAATGCTTTTGTCAATAATTGCACATGCAAACATTTGATGAACTCAGAATGACATAAAGATGATCAGAGATTTAGCATACAAATATGCTCAAAAAAACAATCCAAACAAGACAGATTGAAGAAAAAAAGAAAAAGAAAAAAGAGAACAAAAAATAAAACTTACATTTTTAGGACAAACAAATACATCGTAATTAATCACAAGGGTTTTTCAAGTTTGGATAAAGGTGTTGGTGATGGTCCTCTGACGAAGTAAGGCAGAGGCAGTGGTGGTCTGGTGACGAATCAGGTTGGATGATTTGAGTGCGTGGTCTTGCTCTTCAGAAATGAAAGTTATCATTGAAGATATTCGCCGCGAACTTCTTCGGTTATAGGAGTTGTGATTTTTCTTTAATTTTATTCATAGATTGGCGAATGTAGTCGTCACATTTTGGCAACTTCGAATTTGTGAGGTTTTGGTATTCGTATTTAGAAAGCTAGACCTTGTAATTGGTTATTAATTAGATCTTCTGCAAAACGATAATTGTCTTCTTTAATGTACTTATCGATGAAAGTTTCTTACTATGTTGACAAAAAAAATCACAACGGCATCTCTACATATTAAAGAAGATGAGCCATGCACCTAAAAGGGCCCATTGCATAAAACTAGCAAGGTGGATTGTCTATTTTGAAACTACACTTTTCCGAATACACGTGGTATTGATTTTTGGCTAGAAAAGGGGAAGGAAAAAGAAAGTGCTCCAATATGTAGGTAGCTATCAAAATCAACAAATGTGGTAGTAGTTTATCCAAATTAGATGGTAGTAATATTTATGCACCATGCGTTACCCTACACATCCATTAATCTTACCCACAATAGCGTCACTAATTACTAGTACGTACTACAAAAAAAAAAAAAAAATCCTAAAAAATGCGTGAGAAATCGAACAATGAAAATTACGTAACACAAGAGCCACATACTGCGTACAAAGTCCGTAACTAACAAAATATAAATGAATCTACTTTTCTACGCTATCTATCTTCTACTTAATAAAACACAAGGGTGTGGGCCTCCACACAAGATAAGTTGATATAAGGGCTGAAATTGATTTGATCCAATGGTGAAAATGCATTCTTCTCATATAATTAAGTGCCCACATCCCCACATTTATTACAACATTGCCATAAGAGAAAATGAAGTTTTCCCACAATCCATCTCACTTACACATCCCTACCGTGCGTTATTTGTTTTTTTATCACTTCCATGTGTTCAAAAATCAAAACTATTTTGCTAAGGAATTTTTGGGTTTTTGGATTTTTTTTTTTTAGATTATTGATTCGTCTCAACGAGTGGAATCGAAAAAATATTACAAAATAAAGCCCCAAGTCGGCTTTAACTTAGATATTTATAAAAAAAAATTGAGTACAAGTCAAAATTTTATACTTTTTTAATTCCACAAAAGTTAGGCTCAAAAAATCTAAAAATCTAAGCGGAACAGCGCCTCACCCTCTCTCTCTCTCTCTCTCTCTCTGATGTGTGTTCGTGTGTGATGTCATTTCTTCTATTTGATTCATGTGTATTTTTTGTGTGTGGGTATTTTGAAAATCTTTTTAAAAGGTATTTGATGCACATGCAGGGCGGTCTATGAAGTAGTGGAGAAGTTGGCTTAGTTCTAGCTAGCTATGATTGATCAAATTATATCTCTGAAGTAATTTCTTTCGTGAATCGATTTAGTGTTTGAGCTACTACGAAAATTCAAAAGGTAATTCCAATCGGATGGGTAGTGCCGTAGGTAAGGACAATTCCAACCGGGGTGCATAGTGCCGTAAGCACGGGCAAACATTAGTACATTAATAATTTGTAACTATAACAAGAAAACACTTAACGTAGCTAGAAATGAACGAAATCGTCATCCAAATGTGAAAAACATAATTTTTGGCATGATTAAGGTTTTTGCCGAACTCTACAAGATGAACGAAATCAATCATCCAAATGTGATCAGAAAATAACCGAAAAATGAGAAACGAACTGGAGGGGATACCATGGGGCTTGGTATCTCCGGGAGTGTACCAGAGCTTTCTCGATCGTGAAATAATACCGGAAATTAATTTCACTCGTTGTCCGCGATGCGTCCGATAAATCTTAGAAAATAATCATGGATTGGGACTGCAAACGACAAGTTCCACAAGGGGAATGGAGACAGTAGGAATAATAAAGGAGATCATCCATCATGCACATTTGGGAACAGGACCACAAGGGGGGGGCATCATAGTATTTAATTCGCAACCATATATTGGTTTAAGCTACGCTTAATCTCTTCTCATGTGGACCAATTACCTGCCCCATGATAATTAAGGTTTTTATACCCCTTGAAAATGACCTTTGTTTTGATAACTTGAATGTCTGTTTTTGCGAAAGAAAATAACTTCACGGGTTATGATCAAAATAATGGTCTACGATAAGGGCGTGTCTGATAATAGATTTTGTTTTGGGGGAATTCATAATGAGGTGGGATTATGATTATGATTGGTAATGAGGTGAGATTATTAATGAGGAGATGAATCATTTATTTATATTTGTTTTGGACAGGATTAGATTGTAGGATTGTGAATAACAAATTTGTTTTGAATAAGATAGATAGGTTGTGAACAAATTTTTCTTTCCAACCTTAATCCCATGGGATAGGATTGTTAATTCCAACCCCCCATGGGATGGATAATCCTGTGGATTTGTGGGATTCGCAATCCCCTGATATAACCAATCCTGAGGTTTTTGCCAACACCAAACAAGAATTTAAAAGTTCCCATAGGACTCACAATCCTATCCCAAGCTCCAATCTTGCTATCAAACAAGCCCCAAGACTACAAAATGTTTGGCTGCTAGCTACTCTTGTGGGTGGTGGTTGCTAGAACTCTAGAGAATACGAAAGCTGAAAAAAACAAACAATCGAATAATAGTATTTACGGTGTTCTCCTAGCTCAAATTGTTGGGCTGCCAGCTACATCGATAGTCGAACACCCTTAAGTACCCTTAATAAAAGTATATATGTAGTAGTGGAAATACAACATATATACAAAACAAAAGTACCCTTAAGAAAAACAACACCAGTCAGGCTCGACGCCACTTGATAATGACATGATAACTTAGCTTATTTTGTCAAATCTCAAATTGCTTAAGATGTGTTACCGAACGAGCCCTTGAAAAAGAAGAGCTGGTTTGCTTCTTTCACAGTCGAAACTCCCCTAATACTGCAGTACATACTATGTTGCAATGGAAACACCAAAAGTACCCTTAAGAAAACAGCTGGTTTGCTTCTTTCTTTTCTTTTGTAAAATCCCAACTTGGGCTTCCCTTTTAGAAAATAAATCTCTTATACCACTACCATCCTAAAACTATAGATTATACTTCATCCGTCCATAAATAAGTGTACGGTGCGCAAAACTAGGCCTTTAAAAATATGCATTTGTTTCTTTAAAAAAATCATATTTTTTTTTTTACAAATCAATAGATAGCAACGAGTTCTATTAGATTGTGAAAAAAAATTAAATTTTTTAATAAAAACTATGCATTCATTGTAAAACTTAATTTTGCGCATCGAACACTTATTTAAGAATAGAGGGTGTAGAATTTATATTTAGAGAACTAAGATGCCAAAGCAGTAATCGCGGGACCCATGTGAAGGGCAAGGACGGAAACATGTTACTAGTTTTTATAGAAACCCTTTATCCACCCCAGCAGAACTACGGCTACTGCATGAATTTCGCTGTGACCATTCACATCACGTCTATTGAGACTCACCTCGGGCTCCAAAAAAATACAAAAAAAATATTTATAAATTTTAAATTAATATTTTATGAGATCCTGTAAAAAATTAGCTCCAATGAATATTTAAAAAACATATCTACTGATATCCGTTGGACCTGATTTTTTATAAGGTCCCATGAAATATTATTTTAAAACTTATGAATGTTTTTTTGTATTTTTTTGGGACCCGGAATGGGTGCTAATAAATGCGCGATAGACAATCACCGCATTTTCATGTGGTGGACCTAGACTTTCCGTATCCACCCTCTCCTAAATATCCCACTAATCATTGCTTCTCCCACTAATTAAAGATATCAACTTGGTTTGACAGACTCCAAACGGCAATCTATCATTGGTTGATACCACGTCACCCCCTTTCACTATTATAGTCAACCACAAACTGGAAAGGGACTCACACTCCGATTCCTTAATTGGTAAAGTGAGTAAAATTAGAGAACTCCATTTGAACCCAAAAGTATTCTCTCTAACCCTATTTCCTCCTCACACCCAATTAAAAATAAAATCCAATATCAATATATCATGGTACCCTCTTCCGACAAAAAAAAAATCTAAACCAAGTTTTCTCCTCACTCACGCAATAGCCACCATCAACCATCACTTGGAACTCCTCACCGCGCTAATCCATTCTACAGTATTTGTTTAACGCAGCAAATTACAAGCATTGGTATTGATCGTTGTTGTCCCTAATTCAATATAATAGTTTTGGCGGAATGATCAGTTCATACAATTGCTATATTTGGATTGAAAAGATTTATTTTGTGACATTTGAATAGAATATATCGTTAGCTACAAGGTGAAGTCACAACAATGAGAATCTTCCATCAAACCACTTTGTCTTTCTTGTTCACTTTATGCTTGTAATTCAGGGTTTGTTCAGGTTTATAAATTTGTTGAAGATGGGGCGTTTCGGGAACAAATTATATTCTTAAGATGGGTGCAAATGAAATTTGAGGCTAAAGAGATTTGCTTAATTTGGATTCAAATAGACTGACTCTTAAAGGATAGGGGTAGTTTTGGAATGGACAGTTGGAGAAGATGTGAATTGGATAGTGGAGGGATTACTGGGTGGAGGTAGGCGGGACCACAGGGGAACCCTCCACCGAGCCGACAAAAATCCCCGTTTAAACGGGGGAAACGTGGGGGTGTTCTTTTTTTAATTTAATTATTTTAAGTATAAACTTTGTTATTGTTTTTTTTTTAAGGAAAAAGAATGTGAGTTCACAGGATTTTAGTATTTATCTTTTTTGTCATTGACCACTTTGGCCTTAAAGTTAACCTGAAAGCCCCCACCACGGCGGCTGTCATTCCCACTACCACCCGTTTTTGCTGCCGTGGCGCCACCCTTTGGAGTAGTAGCCTTTTAGTATGAGGATCGAGTTTCAAGTTACTTTTCCCCTTGTTACGTTTTTGTACAATGTTTCTTTTTCCTAAGCCTGAGGTGGTCCAATTTTTCCCCTTCTCAACGAGAGTAACGTAAAACACATACAAATTATTATAAAATTTTAAACAAATTTACTAAATACAAAAACAACATAAACCACGCATGTTTTCCCCCCCGATTATTTGTGTCCACACTCCACATGTGAATTTTTCACAACCTTGATTATTTATTATTATCCTGACTTCTCTTGATGACGTGAATAAAAAATCTCATACAAAATTTGGCGAAAGTTTAAAAAGATCATATAAAACAGTATATCAGAAAATGTTCAATAATACAATTAGGCCAAAACCGACCCATAATACTGACGTACTATCTCTGTCCCAATTTATTTGTCTAATTTAGTATGTCTGATCTCTCAAAAAAAATCCATATCTTTCTACACATAACAGGGATCTTGATAAAGTAAATAAACCATCATAACTAATTGAGAAAGTTAAGAGAATTCCATCAAAATTAAACAAGTATGATCAATTGTTTTTATTTTTGTTTTTTAGCTTTTCCCCATGTTATAGTGATGGGGTAGGCCACATTGAGCCGTGGGTGGAAAAAGGGGCATCTTTTTTTTCTCCCAATTGCAAGCCGGCTTGGGGAAGTGGGGTTCAGGGTTTGATGACGCGCGTGATTTCCTTTTAAAAGCGTGCCTAAAACACTCGTGGCGGGTCCGCTATTATGGCTCGGCTTAAAAAGGCTGCGCCGAGCTCTACTTCACCATGCCAAAGAAACTCAAGATTTCCTCGTAATATTCCTTCCGTCTCAGTTTGTTTGTCTAATTCTGATATATGTGACTTTAATTTTTTTTTCTATATCTCAAAATTTATAATATTTTACATAATTTTAAAAATATCATATTTTAGATCTAATTGAGACCTATCAAATAAGATCCACATTGCATATAAAAAATATTATAAATTGAAACATATAGACAATTTTGTATGAGGTTTCAAATAGTGAGAATGGACAAATAAATTGGGACGGAGGAAGTACAAAAAAGAATTTTGCACTCCTTTTTGGGGGGTTTTTTTTTGTATCTATTTTTATTTAGGAGAATTTATTGTATTACGCTTTGACATGTAAACGATTTAACCACTAGAAATTAAGAGTATGAATTCCCATTATGAAATAAAAAAATGAGCGTATTTCCGTTTGACAAAAAAAATACAAAAATGAGTGCGGATATAAAAATCAAGAGTAGCGTAGTTTTTTATTTTTTATTTTTTTATGAACTTATAACTAGCATAGTTGAAATGCAATATTACATGCAGCAAAAATATCAAAAGAAATCTTGCGATCAACTTTAGAGAGGTAAAAAAGAATACGACACTATTTAGGCATACAAGATCGGGAAAGAAATCGCAAGGCGTAATTTGAAATTTTATACATTTGGGAGCATTAATGTTAAGTACCATTTTTGTGATCTGAAACATTAATCGTGTAGAGCTTGTTAGATACACACTTGCTATAAAACTATTTATGTCAATCGACAAAAAATCAACGGGGGTTAGCTCAGTTGATCATGACTCTTGCATCTCACTAGGAGGTCAGGAGTTCGAGTCTTTTCAGGCTAGCTCAGTTGATCATGACTCTTGCATCTCATTAGAAGGTCAGGAGTTCGAGTTTTTCCACTTTGCGTGCGGGTGTTCTCTATATCCTTTGTATTTGTTGAGATTATTTCAAAAAAAAAAATTCAACAAAACATATAGAGATAAAAACAAATTGATAAGAGTTTATTAAATTGCTTTTTTTGAAAAGAAAGTACTAAGTGGTAAGTGCAATTTTGAAAATTGCATTGAATGGTTCTGACCTAATTTTTGCCTGAATTATTTGTTCAACTACATGCTACGATCAAATCATTTAATAAATGAGCTTAATTTGTGTTAATAGTTGATCCACTACGTCCTCTATGAACACTTGTGCATACTTTTTATGTTCTACGAGTAACTAATACCAACAACAATAATATAGCAGTAATGCACATGAAGGGAAGGGGGGGTCCAAAAAATCAATCCAACTGTAACGGCTAGTTTTCATGCTGTAAGATAGGTATGCAGATCCTGCAATTATCAATGGGTAGATGTGGTAAGGGCTAGTGATATAACAGAAGGTAGGATTCGGATCTTACATATTTATTGCCCCCTTCTCCCCCAAAGAAAAGTACTATATTTAAGGTAGGGATTATTCAGTGCTTTGAAATACCGTCACGTGGTGCTTCAGAATTTTCTTATTCATCTCACATTTACATGCAAAACATACACTTAATCATGGCCTTTACTGGTTGTGCTCCAAGACCAACCAAACCAAATCAAGTATTTTGTTCCAATTAATTGGAATCGGCTACATGAATCTTATTTTTCTATTGAGCTCTCTCGACCAGGCTATCTGTTCACTTAAGGCCAAATCTTTCCATATCACGGCATCCAACATAAAAATCTAACGGGTCTTCTATATGCTGCTGTCAGCTACCTCACGGCTTACGCAAACCCTCCTCCTTATCTGGAATTGAGACCGGCTGTAAAAAAAAGATGAACTCTAAACGTGACACAGACGGTGCTCCAAGAACACTAAATAATAATTCATCGAATCTGAAGTGGCCTGAGAAAAAGATCACTGGAGCCTCCACCGGTACACCCAATTAATGTGGATCCAAACTTCAACACGTTTGCTTCTAAAAGCCTATCTCCAAATTAATGTAAATATTTGAGCAGCAGAGAGCTGATTGGTAGAAAATTTATGATTTTGTTTGACTAACATGGTACATGAAGGGAGACCAATTGGTTAATTAAAGTCAACTGCATATTGAAATTTGTTTCCAAAGTTTTCAGGTCTATAGAAGGCAGGCTATATCAACCTGTATTTTGAAATGGAAGGTAGACAAACTAAAAGAAATTTTAATAGCGTTCCACATTAATAGATTATTCCATTCTCGCGAAGGTTGTGAGTTTTTGGAACCCAACTCATAACTTAGGACTCGGTTTTTTCTCCCGTTTGGGTTTGGGTTTGCACCCGTTTGGGTTTGGACGGAAAGAAGCAGTGACATTTCAATTGTCCATATTGACAATGAATTATTTGGATTTTTTTAGTGTTTCGTAAAAATACTTAGGATTAGGTATTCATCTTGACAAAGAGAATTAAAAGAAGATAGTATAATGCTATATATCAAAATTGAAAAAATTGAGCAAAACTTAACAAAAACATAATAATGAAACTTTCATCTTTTGTTAATTTTTAATCGTAACTATTTTTTTTTGGTTTATTCTCAAGACGGGTCAAGTATCTGAATAATTGGAATCAAGTCTCCAAATCCGTCTTTTATATTGAACTCTATCGAGAGTTTTATGTTCAATGATATCTACCAAACTTAAATCCTAACAAACTATCGCCTCAGTTTAAATTTTTGTTTATCATTACGCTTATTCATGCTACCATCTACTACGGTAACCATCATTTTCTTATCGTATCTTTTATTGATTGCTCGCCATCTCAATATTTTCATTTAAACTACACTCATTTTAGCGAAATACTATGTGCCGCATAACGTGGCCGTTATTTGTGGTGAGTAGAATTTCTCATTCTATTGGTGCTAATACTAATTCTGTTTGTTTCCTTAATGCTAATCATTAATCATTATTGAGCCGTTAGGACAAATTAGGCCTATAAAAAGAAGCTCCACGGCTAATGTATCTAGTCTTTACATATCAAGACCCTGTCTCTCTCTCTCTCTCTCTCTCTCTCTCTCTATCAAGCCAAGCCCCAAGAATCGAATCAGAAGTGGAATATAGTTCTCTCTCTCTCTCTCTCTCTCTCTCTCTCTCTCATTCACTTGGGTGCGTACTTAAATAGGATCAAAAAGTGGTGCTTTATTGCCACTCTTTGCTCATGCCAATACTATTTGGGAAAACAGTTTTCTGTAGCTATTGCTGCTTTTGAGGGCTATATCGCCGCCTTCCGAAGGTTATTTCGGCCACAGCCTTTCTGTTTCTCCTCTGCACAACTTTAAAGGAATTCAGTGGGGGGATTGTTAAATTAAAACCCGCATTTAAGTCGTGTAGTTGTGGTTCTTTCATTTTCTACAGCTGCTGCAGAGCTCTTGGAATTTACTTCTCTCTCTCTCTCTGCCAAATCTTGGAATGAAGAATTTCGATACTCTGTTTTAACCGTGATCCTCTGCTTCCAAAAGAGATCTGGGTTTCACGAAGAAGACTCCTCAAGTACAAGGTATAATAAAGTAGTACTACAATACTACCTGGATTGTAATTGATTTGTTCTTTGTTCCTTCTTGTTTTTCTCTAGAACTCCATTTTGGGTTTTTGTTTTGGTGGATAAGAGTAGAGGACTAGTGATTTTGTGGAAGCGAAATTCCAATAGTCTAAAATCGCCAAGAGTTAATCGGGCGGAAAAGCAGCACTTAGCGCATACTAGTTGACCGACTAGCTAGCGCCTAGGTGGGGACTAATCGGCCGACTTTTAGAACACTGCGAAATACTCTGTTTCCCTTCTAAGTTTCTACTGTTGTAAATCGATGTTTTTGTCTCATTGGGTGTCTTTTTTTTGTGTGCGTGTGTTTGTTGTGTGTTTCAGATCTGGGAGTGGGCTTTAGAGGGAATCGAAGACAATGATGGGTCAGATACAAGCAGAAGAATCCATGGTGTACACCAATAACGATACCGAAACCAATGGAAGTCTAGAGCTAGAAAAACATGGAGGAGACGAAAGGGAAGAAGATCGTTCCACTTTCGGTGTCAAGAGCCTCCTGTGGCATGGTGGCTCTGCTTGGGACGCTTGGTTCAGCTGTGCTTCCAATCAAGTATATATTTTTCTTACCCATCAAAAATACATACATATATATCCATACATTATATACACATACATGTATATGTATATAAACACTTTTGAACAGTCGATATTACCCGGACTAATGCTTGCAGTCCAAACCCGGATTGTCGCTTGGAAGAAGCCAAATTCGTATTATGTATGCGTACGCTCTGGTAATATTCACCATCGGAAACTGTTTGCACAAAAGTGTTTTTGATTGTCCAAATTTATGATAAGATTCTTATGTCTGATAGAGCCGCTTACCTTTCAAAAGCCTTCATAAATCTGTATTATTGATTGCCGAGAAGGATAGTGGGGGCGATCGCTCCTAGCATTCAGAAATTTGAATGCGGAAAAGGGACCTTACATATGGTAAATAGACGTTTTTTTTGAAAATTTTGTTATGGTTTGTTGCAGGTAGCACAGGTGCTGTTAACGTTGCCGTACTCATTTTCGCAACTGGGAATGCCATCAGGAATTGTGTTTCAGGTATTCTATGGACTAATGGGAAGCTGGACGGCGTACCTCATCAGTGTCCTCTACATTGAGTACCGTACCCGGAAGGAGAAAGAGAATGTCAGCTTCAAGAACCATGTCATTCAGGTTAGTAATAGAAATAGTGTGAAATGGCCGTTGGAAGGGCTAAATATTAGTCCGAGGGACGCGAAAGCTGACCCCGGAAACCCCCCCTCCTCTCTCATTCTGATAAAAAAACCACCTATTAAAATCTCTCCTCTTTTTCCTTGTAATTCATATTTCAGTGGTTTGAAGTGCTTGATGGGTTACTGGGTCCTTACTGGAAAGCAGTGGGTCTGGCCTTCAACTGTACTTTCCTTCTATTCGGATCTGTTATACAGCTCATTGCTTGTGCAAGGTAAAGGCTCATTTATTTCTTTATTTATATATAGTACTTTGGCCAACTGTGAATGAGTTCCAAAATTTCTCTACACTGATCTATTTTGCCTGTATCGGTATTTCAATAGGTTTTCCTTTATCCGTAACAGTGTTTTGGTGCATTATTCTTCATTGAATCGCGTAACGATTTTTTTTAGAGATTTCATGCGACTCAGTGACTAAAAGTGCAATGAAACACCGATACATGCAAAAATTCAATACGAAAATCCGGCCGTACAAATAAAACTGTCAAGTGCTCAAGTTTATTTAATTTTTAGCTGGAGTCCTGTTTATAGGTTGCTAGGTATCCTATCTGTTGTCACGTAATGCGATTTTGACTCTCTGATGATCTTGTTATCCCCTTTTATGCATCGGTCTACATTGTCTGATGCCGTTACTTTTTCTTACACTCGGACTTAAAGTCTTGTTTTTGACATCTTGAATTCGGAGTTTTGATTGATTTATTTTAATGGGAACAGTAACATATACTACATAAATGACAAGCTTGACAAGAGGACATGGACGTACATATTTGGAGCATGCTGTGCGACCACTGTGTTCGTGCCCTCGTTTCACAACTACCGGATTTGGTCATTTCTTGGCCTCGGGATGACTACCTACACTGCCTGGTACCTCACCATAGCTTCCGCGATTCATGGCCAGGTATTCGCATCTCCCCATCTTACCAACATTTACGTTGGAGTAAAATAAAAACGGTCATTGTTGTTTTAATTTGGTAAGCAGATATTCTTGAAGAGCTTGGGCGGAAAAGGGCCCACTTATGGTCAAACTAGACGGTGGAGAGGATCAATCTCCTATTCTATTATTGGTTGGTTTTGGGGGCGGATTTTATTTCGGAATATTTCCAACGGAACATATTTTAAAGTTATAGGTTTACATATGGTTTTTAAATTTGGTTATTTTGCAATTTTAACCGTTACTTAGAATTTCATGGCCTAGCTAACTTCCGTCCACTGGGCAAAGATTAATATTCTAAAAATTTCAAACAAGTTCGGATATCAATACAATTTAGGCCATAAAACACTAAAACTCAATGTCTCCAAAATTAGATTTTTAAAAACCTTTCATAATATACAAAAAATTACAAAAGATTTGTCCATAAGAATTATTGAGCAATACTAAAAATTCTTTTGCTACAGGTTCCTGATGTGCAACACTCAGCTCCAACAAAGGCAGTGCTGTATTTCACCGGCGCCACCAATATTCTGTACACCTTCGGTGGACATGCTGTCACTGTGTAAGCTTTTTTCACTACTTTTTTGATAAAATTATTTAATATTTGGACTGTATTGTTATCTTCTTCTTCTTCTTCTTCTTGCTTGTTTCTAAGCTGCTTCTCCTGCGCAGCTTTTGCCGGCCACCTTGGGGTCTGGGTTTGAGACCCCAGACAGAACCTATAGAAAGCTACATTCATTTGTTCCCCTTGGGAAATAAACCTGGCTTTAGTTGACTACGCCTAAAAAATAATACTAGTATTAAAATCGTATTTAAAGATGTATGTGAGGTGAAAAATTGCGTGCGTATGAACCGGTTCTTTCTGCGTTTCGGCTTGTTTAAAATTAGTAGACTGATTTGTGTTCGTTACGGCCGATACTTGAACATCGCAGTGGGTGTGATTTAGGCCCTTTTCAAAGTGCTTTTTATTTTGGTTAAAAATAATTTCAAAAAATTCATGACCGTTACAATCAATTCTCACTACTTGTTGTATGGGAGTTGTTTTTATTTGCAACTTTGTTTCGGTGTGTCTTTGGCCATTGAGTCACCTAGGAATTTTCTTATCTCTAGAGTTTTCCTATTGATTCAGTGGTGAAAAATGCGGAAGGACAATATTGAATGTGATACCCAGCCATGATCACAAAAAAAAGTTATTTACCACTCTCGGAGAGCTCAAATGTTTCCTATTAATTTGACCCCTTTCGTTATTTTAGTGCATATCGAGTCATTCATTGAATTACGTGAAAATCTTTTCACCCCCAGAATCCTCTCATAATCCAATGATTGAAAATAGAACCGAATTCAAATACATACAAAACAGAGTACAGAGGATCGGATCGGAGGGGATCCTTAAACAGTCATTAGTTAGCACTCATTCATTGTGGTTTAACATTTCGATGATTGTTGTTGACACTTTGCTTTAGCTTCGTGTAGTATTAATTATTCATGGTCACCACTGGAATCCTATGCCCATGCCTAGAAAGTGTCTTGGGTCTTTCAAATCATTACACGTGGTTTCTAACAGTTGTCAAAAGGCCGGCAGCTCCATTATTATTGGAATCTTTTCCACTTTATACCTCCTGATTTTAATCCAAACTTCTACCTGGAGTGAGTCACTAGGCGCTATTCGGGCCGAAAAGGGAGGGAACTAGTCGGACGCCTGTCGCCTAGGCGGGTACTAGTCGGCTGTTTAATCTAGGCGTTGGACTACCGTCTAACGCTTACACATGGACTAATCGGCCTAGGCGGCCCCTTTTAGAACACTGAAATGGATTATAGGCTAATGACAATAGTTATGTGAAGAGTATGACTTGTCTAAAAATCAATGAAAACATGAGCTTTACTCGATTTAGTATAGTGGAAACGAACCATAGTATTTTGAATCTCGTTAACAATTTACTCGTATTTGAGTATATAAAGAAACACTGATTTAGTGCCAGTAAAAAACAAGAACATTCTAATTGAGACGGTGATGGGAATTTTGCAGGGAAATTATGCACGCGATGTGGAAACCCAGGAAATTCAAGTACATTTACTTGGTGGCGACGCTCTACGTTTTCACACTGACACTCCCGTCGGCTTCCACCGTGTACTGGGCATTCGGTGACCAACTATTGAACCACTCCAATGCCTTCGCTCTCCTCCCCAGGACCCGTTGGCGCGACGCTGCCGTTATCCTAATGCTCATTCACCAGGTCTGATCACCATGTTTTCTCGTCAAATCTATTTTTCCCAACAGAAAGAGTTGTGATTTTTTCATTTTTTTTTTGGGGGGGGGGGAGGTCCTTTTGCCTATGAATTTTATTTTATTACCTTTTCATGCATGTGACATAAAGTGATTGCATTGTCAAATTATGCCCATCGACCTTTTTTCTCTTCTACCTTTTCTATGTCCGCAAAACTGTCCTTTCGAAAAAAGTGTTTATGGTTTGATTATTATTATTATTATTTTTGGTACTTCGGAATATTTTTGTTTGATTATTATCATATCAGTACAACACCAATTAGGTCGTAAGTATGGCCGCACGGGCGGAGCCGCTGAGGTATTAATGCCAGCAAAGGTCCTATGTACTTACTTCCTTATTATTAATGAATTTCTTACTTTTCCACCGAAAAAAAATAAATTTTGGGCAACAGAGGTCCTCACCTCAACCAATCTTTTTTTTAATTGGAAAAATTGATGCATATAATTTTACTACAAATTTAAGTAGTTTTTGTTCGGTTCAGTATGCACGCACGGTAGTTAGCTATTGTATTAACATCTCGAAATTTCGTTCTTCAGTTTGTCAAAACTGTTTGATATAATCCTAGAAGGATAAATGTTAAAGTCCAACTATCATGTTACGAACTCAATCTTCCCTAATTTGCCCCTGGCCTGAAATCAAAATTCTTGCTCCGTTCCTGTACGCGACGTCGCTAAATGGTTTTGCTGGCATGCTGCAGTTTATAACCTTCGGGTTTGCATGTACGCCTCTGTACTTCGTGTGGGAAAAGGTGATTGGAATGCACGACACGAGAAGCATTTGCTTGAGGGCGTTGGCTAGGCTTCCAGTGGTGGTTCCGATATGGTTTCTGGCCATTATCTTCCCCTTCTTTGGGCCCATTAACTCTGCTGTTGGTGCCCTACTTGTTACTTTCACTGTCTACATCATCCCTGCTCTTGCCCATATGCTCACTTACAGGAAAGCCTCTGCCCGCCAGGTATCTCTCTCTCCCTCTCCCTCTCATACTGTCATTCTATCTTTGTCCTGGCCCATCTATTCGACAAAGGATCATCTCACATGATGATTTGGACCCCTCAATGAGCTGCAAACGGCTGGTTAAGTCTTGGCTCGTTTTAGTGAGCCAGCCAAACTCTAGCTGAAGTTTTAGGTTTGTTAAGTAAACAAGCCGAGTTTAACACTCCAAAGTTCGTTCCAACTCAGATCGGGAAAACTTAGCTCATTTCGTTTAGTTAATAAACAATATATGCCAAGCTCAAGTTTGAGTTTTAGGCTCGTTTAGTGGACGAACTGAGCTCGAACGCTGCAAAGCTCGGCTCGTTTACACCCCTTCAAACAACTTACCATAAATGATTTATCGTTTGTACCATAATCTGTGAGGCTTTTATGTGCATCTTAATTTACAGGAATGCCCTTTAATGATTCTTTACACAGAGAGAGAGAGAGAGAGAGAGTGTGTGTGTACATGCTTACAAAAGCATTTAAGGCTTGGGTTCGGAAATAGGTGGCCTGTCTTTTTCATTTCAGTTACAATTATCCGCTGGAGTCCCTATTGTTGTTGTATTATGTTGAGATGAGCTGTCTTCATTGTTGAATATTGAATATTTTTCTTCCCCCCACACCCCCACGCCGCGCCCAACACCCCCCCCCCCCC
>BPLS01000644.1:98063-117044 GCA_019656275.1 Rhododendron kiyosumense
TCAGAGCTCGACTATGCAGGAGTCAAGTTTGTGCGCGGTACAGGAAAAGATCTATTGGAGGTCAAGTTTACTGAACCTAAAGGCCCATTCTGGTGGTGTCAAAGGGCCCACTTTGAAATCCCAACTCTAGCGATATGCGACCCCACAAAGCCATTCCTCAGAAACCTCATCGCCTTCGAACAGTGTTGCCCGGGGGTTTCACAGCACTTCACGTCCTATTTATTCCTCATGGACATGCTTGTGAACTCTGACAAAGACGTGGAGTTGCTAAAAAAGGCTGGAGTCCTGCGCAACTATTTGGGTGGTAGCGAGGACTCCACCGACCTTCTTGACAACCTGTGCAAGGAAGTTGTTCTAGGGGAGTTCTTTTTCGCCGACACGTGCAACAGAGCCACAGAGTATAGTGAGCGTTTTTGGCAGAAGAACATGAGAGGCGTTAGAAGAACGTACTTCAATCATCCATGGACGCTCATAGCTTTCTGTCTAGGCCTTATCCCTTTTGGCATGATGATGGTTTCGCTCTTGTCAAGAGTTTCCTTTAATTAACGCCGATAATCATGAATGTGAGCAAATGCACTTCTCATTGATGTTTTTGTGTATTTGTTGAACCATTGATGTTCCTTATCTGATTTCGATGTTTCATCTTGTGGTTTTGGATATTCGAATGTAGTTGGTTTTGGTAAATATTTTTTTGGATGTTAATTGCAAGCGCATTTTGGATTAGTTTCTGGATATCGATCTCCGATGAATAGTCAAGACATCTGCGTTCTTGCTAAAGTAGGAGTCATTACAAGTATGGATGAGGCTAATGCAGACTTTTTGGATCGACTCATGAGCTAAGTCACACATTGCGCGTACGTGTGCGGGTGCTAGAGCGCGAGCGTGAAAACAGCTTTCAAAAACTTTCCAAACAACTACAATTCGTGAGTGCGAGGATTGAGAGCGGGAGTGTGACTAAGCTCAGGAGTCAGGAGTCCATTGATCTCTCTCATTACAGCTTCATCACTTAATTGACTAACTAACAAGTAAAAAACTAGGAGGAGTCGATAATACAATAAACTGAAAGGAATTAAGATTAAATACAATTTTATCTATTCGGTTTCCCGCCACACTTGATTGAGGACTTGAAAGTTAAATTGAGTTCGAAACATACCAGTGGATTCCAAGACTTC
The DNA here is from genome assembly GCA_019656275.1 of Rhododendron kiyosumense. NCBI lineage: Eukaryota > Viridiplantae > Streptophyta > Magnoliopsida > Ericales > Ericaceae > Rhododendron > Rhododendron kiyosumense. The sequence continues at coordinate 99,236 of BPLS01000644.1, forward strand.
AAATTTTCTTGGGAATGAAAAAAATTGGGAGATTGAAAGATTTCTTACCAGGGTACTAAGAGGACTCGACCTTGAAGCCCGAGTGAAGTTCTGCAGAGGAAGCCGCCGCCAGAAGTCGCCATTTTTCTCTGAATCCGTTTGGACTTTCTAGTTCGGACAAAACCCTAGAATAGAGCGTGGGAGATTTTTACTCCGCTAAAAAGAAGAAGAAGAAGAAGATGTTTTGGACTTGAAATGGAGGAGGATAGGCCCAATTCAGCCCAACATTTCCAAAACGGCCAGGTGCGGCTATGTTGCAAAAATTGTGGCCAAGTGTAAAAATTTGCGGCTATGTGCAAAACGTTGTAGTCAAATGTAAAAGTTTGTGGCCATGTGCAAAAGTTTGCGGCCAAGTGTTAAAAAGGTTCGTGGCCAAGTACAAAAGTTTGAGGCAATGTGCAAAGGTTCGCGGCCATGTGCAATTCTTCGTAACCAAGTGTAAAAGTTTGTGGCCACGTTGCAAAAGTTCGCGGCCATGTGCAAAACGTTGCGGTCAAGTGCAATAGTTTGCGGCCAAGTTGCAAAAGTTTGCGGCCATGTGAAATAATTCGCGGTCATGTGCAATAGTTTGCGGCCAAGTATAAACATTCGTGGCCATGTGCACAAGTTCGCGGCCATGTGTAAAATTTTGCAGCCATGTGCAAAAGATAGCGGCCAAGTGTAAAAGTTTGTGGCTGTGCGCAAAAGTTTGCGGCCATGTGCAAAAGATCGTGGTCATGTGCAAAAATTTGCGGCTTTGTTCAAAGTTCACGTTGTTACAAGAATGTGCAGCTGAAATGAAGATGTCGATAGACAAGGCACAGAAATGGTACGCAGGAGACGTTACGCTGGACGAGGAAATTATGTTGGTTGATGGTTGCTTCATCCATGAGCTTCTCTACATGTTCTACGAGCCAAAGAACATACCCAAAGAAGAAGAACAAGAAGAAAAGCCTATCAGAGGATCTACATCATCTTAACCTCTTTTGTCACCCCATTTACCTACCTTCAACAAGACTTTATGCAGCCAAGCTAACAAGGAGAGAGATAATTTTTTTTTCTTTTCCCTATTCTGCCCTTCAAAAACTTCTACAATAGAGTATAACACATTCAATGTAGCACTCATTCACGCTCTATAGTAACAAGCACTAGCATATAAAACTAGGTCACACTTCTTTTTTTTTTTTTTTTTAATATAATTCGGAAATTCATTAAACTTACCCAACAGAGTAACTGTACACGGCATAAGCATCAATTTGATAAACATAACACAACAGTGCCATCTAGGCTAAAAACTTAGGCAAGCAGAGACCCAGCCCCCAAAATATCCTCTTCGGATAAGGGGCTTTGACGCTTTGTAGCTGCAGGGATATCATAAGTGATAACTAAACTCTCCTCTTGTTCTGCTCCTATGCGGAATAAGCTGTCTGCGCTTTGATTTGCCAATCTGGGAATGTGAGAGATTGTTCCGAGTCACAGTGGATCGGATCCCGAATAATTGCTCCCATAATGGGCATACCCGGCCCCGAACCAAAAAAATTCAACGAAAGCGTTAATTGAGAAGAACTTGAGAGGCGTTAAAAGAACATACTTTGATCATCCATGGACGTTCATAGCTTTTTGTCTGGGCTTTATCCCTTTGGGCTTTGGGCATGATGGTGGTTTCGCTCTTGTCAAGAGTTTCCTATAATTAAAATGCGGATAATCATGAATGTGAGCAAATATATGCACTTCTCAATGATTTCGAATTTTTGTCTTTTGGTTTTGGATATTCGGATGTAGTTAGGTTTGGTAAATATTTCTTTGGATGTTAATCGCAAGCGCATTTTGGATTAGTTTCTGGATATCGATTTTTGGATTAGCTAGCTTTTGGATATCGATCTCGGATGAACAACTATGGTTTGGATGTGTCCGGATACCTGTTTGTTTCCAAAAAGTAAAAATTGGCCTAGGAACAACGAGTAGTGCAGTTCTAGGTCTGATGCGGGCATGCCAGGGCAGGTTTGCTACCCAAATTTGTATTAAGGCCTGGATGCCTCAAATTTGACTTCGTATAGACCATTGCGTATGACCTAAGGGGTGAGGCAGTATGTGGTTCGTGGTTTGCCTTGTCGGGATAAAGACTTAGAATTTCCCAACCATTGTTGAAAATGGAAAGAAAAAGAAATAAGGTGCAATGAAATTAAAAGAACTTCATTAACGGTTTAACGAAGTTTAGGTACAAGAAAATAAAATCTAGGTCGGGCTAGATTGGACTGAAAGATAAAATACTTTGTTGAAAAGTAAAGATAATTGAAAGATAATTTGAGTACGCCATGGGCTTAATTGGTCGGGGACCTTTGCCAAGACCTTCAACTCTGGTATTTATAAGCAATACTTCCAGGCCTTGACCTACTCAAACTGCTTCCATAAGCCTTCATGCATGGCTGCCAAATGTCCCCCTAGTAAAGGCTTAGGCTTGAGCTGCTTCTAAATGCTCCAATAGGAAGCTGCCATCTATCCAAGCCTTGCTCTCCACTTCAAGAAAATGGCTGCAGGTCCAAAAAGCTTCATTTTTGCCTAAAAACAAGTTAAAGCAAAAGGAATGTGCAGCAACAAAGCATCCCGAGGCCCTTTGAGTTGTTTGTGAGCAGCTTGTGTATATGGATGCTTGTAAAAAAGGGATATTTGGGCCCACCAAGGTAAAAAATGTAGGCCTAATTGAGCTGCTTGTGAGCAACTTGTGTGATGTTGGAGAGAACCTTTTAGGCCTTTGAGCTGCTTGTGTAAGCCTGAGCTGCTTGTGTAAGCCTGAGTTGCTTGTGAGCTGCTTAGGATGTCTCCATGCATGACTGCCATGTGTCCCAAGCCTTGCTTCATGCTAAAGAGTAGTAGAAACTCAGGCCTTGAGCAGCTTGTAAGCAGTTTACCTAGATCTGCCCAGCAACAACATTCTAGGCCTTTAAGCTACTTGTGAGCAGTTTAAGGCTTTTTCCTTTGCCAATTGAAGGCCATAGGTGACATTTTCTTTAAGAAGTAGGCCGATTTATTATTTGGGCCCGAACTCAATGTGAATCATGGGCTTTCGTCTATTGTAAGCCTTTTGAGTCCCAGCCTGGTGAGAAAACCCAAGCTTTAACTTATTTGGATCTATTTGTAGGCCGTATTACTTCTAAGAACTAGGCTAGGCCTGGATAAAATGCTCAGATTTCGTGGGTCAATTCAAGTCTTTGGCCAATCTTGGGCTTGGGCTTGTGATAATGAATTTTAGACATCAATTTGACCTAAGCCTTTGCAAAATTCCATTCAGTCAAACTGGCCCAATTTCGTGGGTCACTGATTGTAAGGCTTTTCAAGGCCAGAGACTGACCTTCAAGGCCAGAGACTGACCTTCAAGGCCACCTTTAATCCCATAAATTTGTTTTCTGATTTTTGGCCAAAAATGGGTATAAACAATACCATTGGGATTTGTTTTGTTGGAATGACGAGATATATTGTTTAATTCATGTTTTCTGGGAATATGAATGGTACAAGTGAAGACGTTAATTAAGTTTTGATATGTAAATGTGTGACACCATCTAGAGTTCAATTCTTTGGTTGGTTGGCATGCATAGTACAGGCTGAGGTAAAACATCTGCGTTCTTGATTAAGTAGGAGTCATTACAAGCATGGATGAGGCTAATGCAAACTTTTTTTGATTGACTCAGGAGCTAATTAAGTCACATATTGTGCGTACTGGTGCGGGTGCGAGAGAGCAAGCGTGAGCGTAAAGCGGCTTTCAAGTTAGAAGGATTAGTGGCTAGGCACGTGCGTTGCACAGGAGTAAAGGAACCCAAGTCCCTCTCTCTTTTCGAAGCATTTGTGCAATGTCAAGTTGAGTTGATATGATAGAATGCTAAGTCCCTTTCTTTCCCATTAATTCTTTGTAGGAATCGTTTAGTTTGACAGGAGCAAAGGCATATCTAATTTTTACTTATTCCATACCCAATTAATAGGAATCATTTGTGCAACAAGAACCATCTACTCATCTCTTTGTTTTCCATTCTTTTTAAGAATCATTTAGTTCTACAGGAGTATAGGAACCCAAAATCCTTCTCTCTTTTAGAAGCATTTGTGCAATATCAGGTTGAATTGGTATGATAGAATTAATCCTAAGTCCCTTTCTTTTCTATTAGTTCTTTTTAAGAATCATTTAGTTTGACAGGAGCAAAGGCATTTCTAATTTTTACTTATTCCATACCCAATTAATAGGAATCATTTGTGCAACGGGAACCATCTACTTATCTCTTTGTTTTCCATTCATTTTAAGAATCATTTAGTTCCACATGAGTAAAGGAACCTAAGTCCCTCTCTGTTTTAGAAGCATTTGTGCAATATCAGGGTATGAAAGGATACAAAGTCACTTTCTTTTCCATTAATTCTTTTTAAGAATCGTTTAATTAGTTTTACAGGAACAAAGGCATATCTAATTTTTACATATTTCATACCCAATAGGAATCATTTGTGCAACAAGCTACCTTCTTACTTGATTGAAAGGACTCTTTTCTTTGTTACTTCTTGTGACTCAAGGGAAGCTACCTCGTTATTGGCCACATCAAATTACTCTTGGCCGCGTCGAATTTCACTTGGCCGCATTTAATTGTACTTAGCCGCGTCAAATTACATCTGGCCGCATTGAATTGCGGCCAAGTGCAATTCAATGCGGCTAAGTGTAATTTGATGAGGCCAAGTGCAATTCCATGCGGCCAAATACAATTTGATGCGGCCAAGTTCAATTCGATGCATCCAAGTGCAATTCGATGTGGCCAAATACAATTCGATGCGGCCAAGTGCAATTCGATGGGGCCAAAAGCAATTCATTGTGGTCAAGTGCAATTCCATGCGGCCAAGTGCAATTCCATATTGGCCATAAGGATGGAGGTTTGTATTATTCTCCTAATCGAATGGCTATAACCTATTGAACATTCGAGTTGGAATGTAACATAGTCTCATCTTAAATAAATTATCCATTCTATCCAACTACTCTACTCGATTGTTGTAATCACACAAAGTGTCATTTATCGTTTTGAGCTGTTCAATGTGTTCAAAACGTGATTTTAAGGGTTATCGCGAGAAATCAGTAAAAAATATGATCGTAAAGTGCCCCATCCGAGCAGTTGTTTCCCTCTTTGATCATGAAAGGCAATATTTACATGGACCTAGATATATTGCCTAAAAAGTGAGGCTAGAGAGGTATGGATTTATTAAAAGAATATTCTCCATATCTTTTAAAAAAGAAATGATCTGATAGCTACAAAGTTAACATGAAGTGATTTAATGGTTGTAAAAGTTGCTCTGTTTTATAATATAGATATGTTCCACCAATTCAAAGAAAAAAAAAGAAACAACAATTTCAAAATATGAAAGCATTTGATAAGGAAAATCTACAATACATATCTATATTTAGGTTTGGATGATATGCACATCTTTGAATCATTGTGAATTCATAAATGTACAATGTTTGGTAAGAAATTCACAACATTTGTATGCTGATTCATAACACTTGCATAGAAATTCAATATAAGTGTTTAAATGTTCATAACATCAAGACAAAATTTCATAATATGTTATGCTAACTAGGTGTGTGAAATCTTAGTGAGTAAGTGAATGCTCAAATATATTGTGTAATTAAGTGACTGTTAGTGAGTCCACATATACATAGATATGTTCACATTGTACCCACCCTTGTCTCTCCCCTCTACCAGTCCCTGTTTTTGAACATGGCGAATTTCGGTGAAAGCCCAAGGGCATAACAAGCGATATCATCATCACACAATACAAGAATTAACCAAAATTACCGTTCATCTAGAAACGAGCATGTGAACATTGCAAACTCAAATGACATACAGTTCAAAGCAGACCAAAAAATAAGTTTGGATATGTGGTTAGTCATGGATGTGGTAGTAGAGGATTCCTGAGGAAAACCCCATCTCAAATCATAGGAGAAAAGCCCAATTGAAATCCAATATTGCTAAATTTTAACCATTCCTTGAACCAAGGATTGGAAAGCTTCAAAAGTGGCTGTTGAAATTATTTTTTTGTTTTCGTTCAAAGACATTTGGAGCCTGTTCAGTTTGGGTTTTGAGAGAGATTTTTTAAGAGTAATAAGTGGAGACAGATAGATAGAGAAAATTTATTGGCGACCGTGCGCAGAGGTTTTGAGACTCCAAACGAACAAGCCCTTGGCGTCCCATTTTGAAAGAACTGGATCACTAACCCTGCAATGCACTCATTGAAAGGATTGAATCAACATTGCAGCAATAACTATATGATCCATATGAATCCATAACATAGTTATGCGTCAGTTACAACTGACCATTTTTCGGTTAACTCAATTATTACATGGCAAACTATAACATAGAGGCCTCTCTCTTTACTAGATATTAACATGAGGTATTTCCCCAATTCGTTACATGATCTCTGGGAGTTTGAGGAAGGCATCTCTCAGCTGCTGAGCTCCGTTCTGCATATTTTCGCGAACAGCGTTCAGCTCGGTATTTGATTCGTTGAGGAGCTTTAGAAGATCGATGGTCTGAGCTGCCTCGATTGCAGATTCAACGGTAAGTGCTTTCTTCAGCAATTCTGACAAGCGTTGGCGAATAACCGGACCTAGATTGTTCTTGAGTTGCTTATAGGCTTCTGGTTCTACCGTTAATGGGCATTCAAATGCTGAGGGAGGACATCGGCACTGGAACAACTCTCCTGCATTCAGAAATAAACAAGAAACAAATTTGTCATAATGATAAATATCCAGATTTCATAGGGTAACCAAAGAAGGAAAAAAAAAACAATAGAATTCATAGACTGGCCGGCTATATCATTGTGTACGGATTTTCTTGTACAGCATTACCCTTGTAAGTTTGGTCTTCATCACGAGCGTCTGCCGGAGCAGGAGGCATGAACCCATATGTAACCTCTCTGTCGTTGTTTGAATCATCTGAAAAACAAAATATCATGGAGAAACATCATTAGCCATCAAATATTTCACGCCAAGGAACTTTTGAAAAGGAACGAAATAATTTATTTGAGTCATTGTTAGATTGTTAATCACCAACCTATCTAAAAGCTTAACCTGTTAGAGAGAGAGGCAATGTTATTATTTATATTCTCAACATGAAAATCAAGACAACGCTGATCAATTGGCATTTGGAAACATGAAGATTACAAAGAAAGCTGGTATCATGAAGAACTATCCAAAACTGAACAGAAAGACAAAGCTGGACCTCACCCGGATTGACAGCGACGTTGTTCTTCCAATTGGCCATAGTTGACGGGAAATTGGCCAGTAGGAGTAGGAGGAGGAGAAGGCAGAGGTGGTGGTTGTAGTAGTTGAGGTGGCGGAGGTATTCCATTTTACCCTTTCAGATGTTCTTTCAAGGTTTGAAGGCCTTGGCTAATACTGAGACAAGGTCAGTAGTGAGGGACTGATATTTCAACCTGTCACAGACCACAAGTATAAGTAGAATTTCTGGTTTTGGGTAACGAAGTGTGCAAGATCCAGCTTACGCATACCTCGACTAATTAAAACCTGGGAGACCAATCCCTCCGTTCACTAGCATGAGCTAGCCCATTTAACTTTAAAGTAAGAAAAAAAGAGAGGTCGTAGATAAAATGACCTTACAAGAGTTGATAGCACTTGGGGGGTTTTGAACCTGAAACCTTACTAGGAGGAAAACAAAACCCTGAGACGCAAACCTGTCCCCTTTGGTTACGTAATTAGTTGATTGTCACTTGTTAATATTGAGCAGTAAGATTTCATGGGGGCACCTTAATTCTAGCTTCCTACCAGTTTGATATGAAATTTCTGCTTAAAATGATGTACACTACTAAGCAATAAACAATTCATACCAAGAAAACTTGGGAATTGGATCCGGTCAATTTGGGTTTGAACTAGTTCGGTCCATTTGGTGCATTCGGGCCGTCCAAAAGTATTTTTGATGGCCTAGATTTAGAGAGGGCGTTTTTGTTTTTTGTTTTTAAGAAACACCCCTTTAAATTTGGGCTGTCAAAAATACTTTTAAACGGCTTGGATGCACCAAATGGACCGAACTGATCCGCACCCAAATTGACCGGGTCCAATCCTGAAAACTTGATGAGGAGAGGTTTCAAGAAATTTATTGTTAATGGAAAAATACATTTGAGTAGGCCCCACAGCAACTCATTAGATGGTAAATTCTGGGCACTTTCTGGGCAAATAAGTAGCACAGTGCACCAATTAAACTGTGAGCCCCCCTCCATATATAGATCTCAGGAGGGGGCCTGTCTTTATCTCAAACCCAAATACGAAAATCCAAAACCATTTTCACCCAAAACACTACCACCAAGTCTTCACACAACTGCTTCTTGATTACATTGACCAAAAACAATTCCACTTAACTGAAATGAGTCAAGGGGAGAATGATTATGAGAAGGCTCTTCAGAGACTTACATCGACCATCGGAAACAATATCACTGAAGGTGCCAAGAAAGCCGATTCCTTCTTCTCTTCAGCTTGCATTTACAGGGTCCCCGAAGAGCTTCGTAAGGTGAAGGAAAGCGCCTACACCCCTCGACTCATTGCCATCGGCCCTCTTCACCGTAAGGACAAACACCTCCAAACACCCATGCAACAGGTCAAAATGAGCTACACGAATTACCTACTTTGTCGACTGACTGATGGAATGGATGAGGAATTAGCAAAGCATCAGAGAAAGTTCACGGTGCTACAAGACTGTTTAGCGGAAATAAAGACATCGTTAGACGATGCAAAGAAATGCTACGCAGAAGAGGTTGCACTGGATGAGGAAATGATGTTGGTCGACGGTTGTTTCATCCTTGAAGTCCTCTACAAATTCTACGAAAAGAACATACACAAGGAAGAAGAAAAAAAGCCGTTTAGTAGTGGAGGAGACAATGGCAACTCAAAGGTAAGGAAGCTCGATCAGAGCATCTGCACCAGCTCTTTCTTCATCCTTTTAAAGGGTATCTTTTTGCTGATCACAAAACTTGGTCTTCTTTAATTTTCCCTCCATTGTTACTTCAATTTAGCATCGTTTTTAAGTAGCAACTTCATTCTAATGTATGCTTATATTCGAAGATACAGGCAGCGAAGCCAACAAGGAGAGAGAAAGAGAGTGACGAGGGAGAGATTCCGCCACAGGTAGTTTTACATGCTTAATACTTCATCTGTCCCAAATTGCTAGTTTCTTTTGGGCAATTGTGCCACTTTAAAAATAAGTTATATCTCATAATCTATAATGTTTTATATAATTTTGAAAACATCATATTATACAACTAATTGAAATCAATCAAACAAGACCAATATCGGTTATAGAAAGTATTACAGATCAAAAGGAATAGAAAATATTTTGAAAGGTCCTAAATAGTGAAAAGGGACAGATAATTTGGGACAGAGGAGTACTCTTTATCAACTTTTTTCCATCTTTTTTCTGTCCTTTCTTATAGTTTTATAACTTATACAGTATAAATTTAATAAAACCAATAAAATACAACGTAGCACTTCCAATATAGCACTCATTCATGCCCTACCTGCTTGACGATTTTCTAGTCCTAAAATAATGGGTTGCCCCAAGTGTAGGGCGGAGACCGGCGTAACACAATATCCGATAAGTTCGGAGTCGAATCCACAGAGACGGTGATGTATGCTGACTAAAAATTCGGGTTGTTATAATTTAAATGGGCTCTTAGGTAGCCACCCCTTGTTGATTGATTGAGATTAACTAAATCCTAAAAATTGATTGTATTTTTTTCAGAAAATTAAAAGGAGGTACAGTCGTAGGGTTCATAGCACTTGTAACTAGTCCAGATTAACGTGCTCTATTTGAAGTTCTTAAAAACGTTTAATTTTAGATATAAAAAGATACCCCGTAAGATGCGCGACCCTATGGTCGCCGTATACCCATGCCCAGCGAAAAACGAGTTTTGGACCCCCATTCCCCCTTTCACATGGGCTCCGACGATGCCCGGGTTTGTCCGCGAGAAGTATTTTCTAATCTAAAATCATTTTTTCATTGTTCGATAAAAGGAGCCGTACCCGAACTAGTCACGGTGTGCTAATCGCCCCGCGATCCTACCTAATAACTATTCACACATTATTAAACAAAAAGCAAAAGAAACCCTAACTTGCATCATGCTTGGAATCAAAAAGAAACAGAAGATTAAAACTAAAACGAGATCCACGAGCAACTTTAATTAAGAACAAAACGTAATACGAGTTATCGGAAGATGTGTTTTTGAACAAAACTTGAAAGCTTCAAAAGAAAAGAGCTCTGGAAAGAAAGAACGTGAAAAGAAAGCTGCTAATAAAAAGTACGAACCCTAAAAACAAAGTTCTCTGGGGTATTTATAAAAACCCCAATTAATCGGAAATAAAGAAAGGAAAAAGAAAACCGACGAACAGAAATGACGTAATTACTTTGGTGTATCGATACCCAAGTTCCTGTTAAGCCATGGACCACCTTAGAATTCATTGTATCGATACAATAAATTACGGTATCGATACCGCCCTATATAGTGGCCAGCTTTTGATCCTTGCATGGGTTTTGACCACCCGACATGCAAACGACGTCACCCGACGTTTATGCCTCCGCTTTGGCATCCCGGCAACATATGAACCGGCCTCGAAACTACTTATTCCAACCTTGGTGCTAAATCCGCCTTATTATCTGTAAAAATAATTAAAATACAAAACCAAAGCAAAGCACGGCATCAAGTGAAAAATGGAATAAAACGCGCCTTTAATGCGCTAAATCGCCCTATTTAGGCGCTCATATCCAAGATATCACCCACCTATCACTACAATACCAAATCCTCAACACAAAAATTGGATATCTCATTTACTTTTTTGTCGTTTAGTGCACATTCTCAAAGAAAAAAATATATGTTTGTCACATGTCTAAACAGAGACTGCTGCCTCGAGGAGAGGACGGAATCAAAGGCAGCGGCAGGCAAAAACCAAAAGATCCTATTTTTGGTAGCATTTTGACTGCCAACACTGTCCAGCACGACTTGCTACTCTTTGAGAACCAGATTCCATTCTTTGTGCTTGAGAGATTGTTCCGACTTACGGTGGATCAGATCCAGATTGGGACAAATTGTCCCCGTAAGTTTTCGCTCGCCGATTATGTCTCTTTCTACTTTCAGAACTTGATGACTCCAGAAGGAAATTCCACCAACGAAAGTTCTGGTTCTCCTAGTGACTGTGTCCTTTGTGTTTCTGGCAACCAGATGGTAAATTCTAAACAAGAAGTACGTGGTTACGCTAATTACCTCCATATCCTCCATAAAATACATGAGGATTACCATCCTCGTGATCAAGCAGAAAAGAAAGTACGTAACGAACTCATGCCTCCGGCCTCAGAATTAGACTATGCAGGCATCAAGTTTGTACCTGGTACAGGAGACGATCTATTCGAGTTCAAGTTCACCAAACCTAAAGGCCCATTTTGGTGGTGCCGTAGGGCTCGTTTCGAAATCCCAGCACTTGGAATATACGATCCCACAGAGTCATTCCTCAGGAACCTCATCGCCTTTGAACAATGCCTCCCTGGTGTTTCGCAGCACTTTACGTCCTACGCTTTCCTCATGGACATGCTTGTGAACGCTGATAAAGACGTCCACGTGCTCGAAAAGGCTGGAGTGGTGCATAACTACTTGGGTGCCAGCGAGGAAGCCGCCGATCTATTCAACAAGCTATGCAAGGAAGCTGCACTAGGAGAGTTCCTTTTCGCTGACCCGTGCAAAAAAGCGGCCGAGTATAGCAAGCGTTGCTGGCCAAAGAATATGGCAGACGTGAAACGCACGTATTTTGCTAACCCGTGGACGTTCATAGCTTTCTGCTTGGCCTTCATTGCTTTTGGCATAACGGTTACTCAGTTTGTATTCCTTTTCATCTATAAATAAACGCGGATGATCAGGAGCGCTTCATCATGTTTCCAAGTAGACTTGTAGCAATATCGCTAAGGGAATGTGTCTGAATGTATATATGGCTATGATAAAATTAAGAGTAAGTTTGCCTGTGTCCTTAATATGCAAGTTTAATAAAAAGAGTAAGTTTGCCATTTTCCTTGATATGTGTCTGTCTTTCTAGCCCAGTGATCATATCATTTTCTCCTTAGCGTTAGTGTTCTGGCAAATTTAGCTATTAGTAATACAGGACTATATTCGTGTTTGTGCTCAGTTTTCTCGTTCAGATTTAGATAGTTTTGGCTGTTTCTTTGTTCGTGCTTGGTGTGCGGATGTTTTTGGGTTGTTGTCTCCGGTTTGGTTTGGGTGTTTTGGTCTCCGGTTGCTTGTTTGGGGTTGAGGTTCGCAAGGTTATTGGCTATTTTCAGATCGATTTTTTTCTGGCTTTTGGATTTACCGGTTGGCGTTTTGCCTTCTTTTAATTCTTGAGTGGCTTTTTGCCTGTATGTTTTTGATCCTTTTAATCTTTGTAATTATTTATAAAAATTAATAAATTCTTTTACTTAGCAAAAAAAATAAAAAATACAGGACTATATCAAGTCCGGTTTGTTGTTATTGGGATGGGTGAATTCTTAATTTCTTACAGATCCGTCCTTTCGTAGTAACTGGACATCGTCGCAGAGAGGATTTCTCAGGCTCCTGCACGAATCAGAAAAACCAATTGATTGTATGAAACTAAAACCTTATAAAATGTAACTAGCCAGTCTTATTGTATACCAGTTTTGCAAATTTGCTGAACCTGCTCATTTGGCTTTGCTTCAACATCGGGTTCATGTCCATGGAAGGATTTTGGAGCACATGCTTGAGTCTGAAACCTTTTAAGGTGATGTTTTATATGTTTGTTTGCGCAACTAAAATTCCGAATTCAGAAGTTCCGAATAGTCATTGACATGCTTGGTCAGACCCTTTCCAGTTTCAATCGGTTCCAATTCAAGCATATATGAATTTGATACCAGCATCAGGCTGCAATTACTTACTCAAACCCATATAAGTTATATAATGCTAAATCATTTCCAACCGAAAGCGCTTAACAACACTCCTTTTAGATCCATTTTTAAAAGTACGTTGAGTGAGATTACACGTATAATTTTTAAAACTATAATGTGAAACTACTGTAATATTGTAAATAAGTTTGGAACGTAAATAGGATGGTCGACCGGCCTCATCAGTGAATAGCATATTACATCAATAAATGGCTAAGGATGAAGCCTATATATAGATCCACACCGACGCCAGAAGAGAGGGTAGGCTCAAAAACCATTTTAAAACAGCAAATCTGTGCACAGATCGTGTTTTGGGTCCATTACGGGTCCCATACTAATGATCCAAGTCATTTATCATGTTTAAAACATTTTTTTAAAGGCTCTCGCGAAAATAAGCTTAATCCGATGCTTATAGATGCTCAATTTAATCATCTAACTTTTCATTCTGATTTTAGGATAACGAAAAATTAGATGATTGAATTAAGCATTTATAGGTATTGAATTGAGATTATTTTTTGCTAGGCCCTTGAAAAAATGTTTTAAACATGATGAACGGCTTGGATCATATGTGTGGGACCCATAATAGGCCTCACAACGCAATCTGTGCATAGATTTGCTGTGTCCACAAACTTTCTGAAACAGAAAAACATAGAAGATAAAGTGAGGAAAAAAGGGGCTTTGTGTGGTCTTGTGTGGATTCTGTTTCGGAGGTGAAAAGAAGCTTGGATTTGTGAAAGAATGTTCAGTTTTTTCAGTGCCCAGCTAAGTTCGTTCACTGTTGTAATTTCCTGTTCTGTTTTGTTGCTGAAAACTGCATGTTCGTAGCTTGATAATGTGCTGAAAATCTGATCTGTTACTGGTGCGTTTCTGCTGCGTGAAAGAAAGTTCAGTTTTTTCAGTGCCCAGATAAGTTCGTTCACTGCTCTGCTTTCCTGCTCAGCTGCTCTGTTTTGTTTGCTGAACACTGCATGTTTGTAGCTTGATAATGTGCTGAAAATCTGATCTGTTACTGCTGCATTTTGTCCTGTTCAAAGACTGTTCTCAAGTGATATTTGGGTGTTGTTCGAATTCTTGTTCCCCCAACATATCGCACTTTGCTCGTTGATTTCCTCCATTAATCACAGTAAAATGGCAACAGTGGAAACGAAGAGTCACTCGAATGACAACGAGGAGGCTCGTCAAAGGCTTGACAGTAGTAATTCTGCCCCTCCGGAAACGTGTACACACTCATCAAAGGACAATGAAGTGAGTGAGTCTGGTACTGTCGATACGTCGGGTATTGAATGGCTTCGAAGATTTACTGCCCCGCTGAGAATGACACGCAACAAGGGCGGCAGTGTGGAGCTCCCAGCTAAAAGGCCCGACAGGAAAAAGGCTGTCGTAGCACTTGCCGGCGATTTCCTTGTAGGTTTTTCTAATACCTTTGGTCTGCCTTCTGCTTCCATTTACAAGGTGCCCAAAGAGCTTAGTAAGCTCAAGGAAGGCGCCTACACCCCTCGACTCATCCCTATCGGCCCCCTTCACATCAACGAGGAACACCTTCAATCACGGGTGATAGGTGATGTCAAAGCCAAGTATGCCTATTACCTCTTACATAGAAGCTCCTGTGTCGCTGAAATACCGGACAATGCTTTTGCGCGACGAGACTATCGCTTAAAGATCCTGGATGAATGTTATGAAGAAATAGAAAACTTGGAAGAGCGATCCCATAAATGCTACGCGGAGTACGTCGTCGAAGAGCTCACACCAGAAAGGATGTTGGTCGACGGATTTTTCATCCTTGAACTTCTCTTCAGGTACTATCTTCATAAGTATCCAGAAGAGCATGATGGAACAGGGGAGTTCGACACTGAAGATAGCAAGGTACTATTGCAATTATATTACTTATAAAAAATTCCCGAGATCCATTTAATCTTTGTATCCCTTCTCAAAGATTTTGCCGATCAAAAAAAAAAAGAAAATTGACCTATAGCTGCACACAAAATTGTCCGGTTGAAAAATTGTTGTAACGATGTCATTAAAAGTGTGTAGCTAAAGGTATATTGCGACAACTATTTACAAAGGCGTAACTAATAGTTGTCCGGTATCGTCCGGTACCGATTGTTATTGTCCGATATTTGAAGAAAAAAATAAATCTAAAAGTAGTCCCGGTACCATCCAGTATTGGTCGGTGGCCCAGTACTGACTGGTATAATTGGTATCAGTTAGTACCGACCGGTATTTCAACGGAAACAAAATTAGAGTTGTAGGGTACTAGATTTGGACAATACCACTATGTACTGGCAAGTACGGTACGAGATTCTAAAACTTGAGGGATAATTGATGACTCATTGAGTTTACAATATTCATGGAGTAATAATTTGGGGTTTGTCACAGGATGATCCTTATATCGTCAACATGCAGACTCGCGCCACCGTCTAACACGACTTGCTATGCCTAGGGAACCAGCTTCCCTACTTCAGTACTTCGTGCTCCAGAAATTGTTTGAACTCACTGTGGACAAGTTTCAGAAACAGAGCCACAAACGGTCTCTCTCGGAGTATGTCCTTTTGTACCTGGGCCAAAAGATGAGTCCAAAACCTGATAAAAACACAAAAACAAACACCAGTACTAGTAGGGCCACCGATTGTTGTTTCCCCGGCGTTGAAGAGTGTGTCCTTTCAATTTGCGCCGACACAACAGAAGAAGGCGACCCTAGAGCGACAAAGAAGCGAGAGGGAGAGCATAAACATATTCTCCATGTTGTACATGATAATTACCTTAGTTTCAATGAACCGAAAGAAAGAGGTAGCGGGCTACCAATCATGCTTTGTGCATCAGAGCTTGATTTTGCAGGAGTCAAGTTTGTGGCCCAAACTGGTGAAGACCTGTCCAAGGTCGAGTTTGGAAAGAAACCACGCCCTTGCGGGTGGTTTCATAGAGCTGAGTTTGAAATCCCAAAGCTGACCGTAGACGACACCATTGAGCCATTCCTTAGAAACCTCATTGCTTTCGAACAGTGTTGTCCCGATGTTCCGAATAATGTCACGTCCTTTGCATTCCTTATGGGATTGCTCGTTAACACTGAGAAAGATGTCCAAGTGCTCACAAAAGCTGAAATCATCCATAATCTTTTGGGCACCGACCAAGATGCCGCAGATCTCTTCAACAACCTCTGCAAGGAAGTTGTACCGGGGGAATTCCCATTCGCTCAAACATGCAGGGAAGCCGTTGAGTACAGCAAGCTTTGTTGGCCGACGAATATTGCACATGTGAGACGCACGTATTTTGCATCTCCATGGACATTCATTGCTTTCTGTGTTGGTTTTATTGCTTTTGGAATCGGCGTTACACAATTCATCCTCAGCTTCCTCTGACACATTGTGTGGGAAGTCTTACGTAATGTGCATATGAAATGTGTGATTTTTGTGTTAGATCTAAATATGTGGTTGTACTTCGTAATTTTGCGTGAAAGTACAATTCTCTCTAATTTCCATCAATATGTTGTATCTTAAAAGTTTGATCAAAGTATTCATCATTGTTGGTAAATGGTAAGCTTGACTGTAAAACTGCGAGGTTTCCTCGTGTTATATCTAGGGCATGCCCGTGCCTAAATGCACGACTTGACCGGATTGGTCTTTTATTTTGTCTTGAGTGTATCAGCAATGTGTGAGCACAAAATGAAATGAAAATCTTTATTTGGGCCAAGACCAATCAATTTGCAAGCAGATGGCTTTGAACAAAGCAACAAAAAGGTCAATAAACAAACACCAAATATTCTACTATGTCCGTGGCTCAAGGTACATCTTCTCCCCATTTTTAGGCCAACAATCAAACCTACACTTCTCTAGCTTAAAGTAACAAATAAACCCCCAAGGAACAATCTTGCTAGGTTAACTACTTTATGTAGCCACAATGATACGAGAAAACTCACACCATAAAGGTGACAATCATACCTTTTCTGCAAAGTATGCCATCTATGAAGTTGATTTGTTGTCGTTTGTTGCTGCTGTGCTGTTGCTCTTGGGTCTCAAGTTTGGCTATCATTTCTGCTGCTAATGGACTTCCAAATGGTGTCAACTTCTGCTGCTATTGGGCTCTTCCTTGCTCACTTTATGCTGTTGCTATTGCCTTCTTTGTTGGCAAGTTCTGCTGCTGTTCTTTTTGCCTTAAGAGGTATTCCAATCTACCGGTGTGGTTTATGCAGTTTGAATGTGTCAAATGGTTTTCTGCAGCTGCTGCAATTTCCATCAAAGGCATCTAACTGCTCAGGTGGTTTACAAACAAAGGAACATAAGGATGAAAAGTCATCGAGCCCTGTTATTGACTACCCTTGACAACCTGCTCAAATCTACCTTCGAATGTAAGCTTCAAGAGAATCTTCTTTTTCTTTTTTCTTTTTTATGAGAGAAACGTGTAGTAAGCATTTCTGTTAGTTATAGTCTAGGTAATAGCAATGTTGAGGCCAGCTTGTGATACAATTCAAGCAATATTAGGGAGGGAAAAAAGAAAGAAGAAGATGTAGCAAAGAAGATCAAGAACTAACACATTGAATTTACACATTTCTGTCAACGAGATTGAGAATCGACTTGCATCAATGGTCAATCCAAAAATGTACATCTAAAACTTTGTAGCCGTTCCTCCAATGTACAACCAGTGCTTTATTGTGCATTTTTATCTGATAATTTGGAATAAAAGAATTCGCCTGTTACAAGCAGACCACATACATATAACTAAAGTTTTGTCTGCATGATTTTTGTCATGATTTCGCTAACAAATGGAGGCCTTAGTAGAAGAATCACAAAGATTTGGAGTTGCCAAGAACAGCTCAACAGTGACCTCTATCT
>BPLS01000644.1:127044-139281 GCA_019656275.1 Rhododendron kiyosumense
CTCTCTCTCTCTCTCTCTCTCTCTCTCTCTCTCTCTCTCTCTCTCTATTACCCACAATGATACAATACACAGAATAGACACTCATAGAATACACAAACCAAACTCACCACACACATATCAACCCAACCCCAACTCACATGTTCCCATCTCCCCCTTTGCTCCTTTGTCTCCACAATTGAGTTTACAACTCCGACAAAATTTGATTCGTAATTTTAAAGGCAGGAAACAATACATTTTTTAAAAAAAAGAAAAAATGTGTATTTCTTCTTGTAAAAGGCGTCTTAAACTTTTTGTCTCAGGCCTCGAGTAGCATTTCGCAGCCTATTAGTGGAGGAGAGGGTAGTGGCAAAAGCAATAGCACGGGCTGTGAAAAAGCAAGGGCGGATCCTATTTTCGATAGCATTTTGACTGCCACCCTCGTCAAACAAGACTTGATACTCTTCCAGAACCAAATTCCTTTCTTTGTGCTTGAGCATTTGTTCAAACTCACAGTGGCTAGGATCCCCGAGGATCAGACCACGGGGTGTCCCCAGCCCATGTTATCACTCACAGATTATGTCCGTTCGTACTTTTCAAAATTTTTGAGCCTCGAAGGCGGACCATATAGTGGTACCAAGCCGAAAACTAGTTGTTATTTGCCTATTGATCACTGTATCCTTTCGGTTTGTGGTTCCACAAAAGAAATTGAACAGGGCAAAACAGAGTCATGGAAAGCTAATGACTACTACCATATTCTACATTTCTTGCACAGCAGTTACATTCCTGGCGAACAAGGAAAAGAGAATGAACATGGAGACAACAAACGAAATTCCACTTTGCATAGTGAACTGACGCTTTCTGCATCAGACCTGCACTACGCAGGAGTCGAGTTTGTACCCAGTAAGGATCTATTCGACGTGGAGTTCATAAACAAAGGCATATTCGGGTGCAGTACTCTCGAATTTCGAATCCCGGCTATCTATATACGCAACAACACAGAGTCATTCCTGAGAAACGTCATTGCCTTGGAACAGTGTTCCCCTGGGGTTCCGCGATACTTCACATCCTACGCGAAGCTCATGGACATGTTCATTAACTCTGAAGAAGACGTCCGAGTGCTTATAAATAAAAAAGTTATACATAACTATTTGAGCACAGACAAGGACGTCTGCGATCTGTTTAACAAACTGTGCAAGGAAGTTGTACTAGAGGACTTCCATTTCGACGAGGAGTGCAGAAAGGCTTCCAGGTATAATAATGATTGGCGGACGAGGACAGTGAAATACGTGACACGTCTGGTCGTTGCTTCTCCCTGGCCGGTCATTGGTTTCTTCATGGGCATTGTGACTTTCGCGATAGCGGTTTATAAATTTGCTTACTCAATTCACGGGCGGTTTTGCCCATGATCATTAGCATTGACTATGTAACCATGTTTTAGTTTCAACGACAACTGCTTTGTATGAGCATCGTGTATCAGAAGGATTAAAATCCGAATTACTTCCCCTTTGGATGTTTGTTTTCTTGTTTTTCTCTCATCCAAATAGTGTTTTGAACTTCAAATCACAAACATGCATCACCTTCTCGAGCAAAGAAATATCTCTCTCTAGCGACTCAAATCCAATTTTCCATGTATTGCACCAAACCGCACGCATCACTTTAGCTCTTTAGGGAGGGATACAGATATTCCCACGACTATCTGTGCATGGAACCGGTTGTGGTCTCTCCAGAGTGGAACTGGTGTCAGTTCCCGCAAAGTTTTTTCATCTTTTGTATAGGAGTGATTGTGAATGTGTGTAAAGCTCCTCCTAGATGACTTAACCACTACTCAACAAAATTGTATGCATATCGTTGAAAAATCCAACGTTGAAGGATCCAGAAATTCAGTACAAGAAGAAGTCACAAACAGATTCAAAAGGATTGTGACAAGGAATGGAACACTGCTTTTTGCATTCAAGTGTTCAATTAATTTCACTAGGCCTTGCCATTCTCTTTGGTTAGGAAAATGGATACTGGTCTGGCCTAACTATCGCTATCAGCTTTTCAGCACAAAGACAAGCGACATTCAGAGAAGCAAATGCTAGAGCACAAGGAACAGCATTGAGGTCAGTATACGGTGTTCTGGGTTGCTATTTCTTCACCGAATGTCCTGAGTTAAGAATTTTAGCCCTTCTACCTTGGATAATTTTCACAAGTTTTCTCCGGCATAGTAGAGTACGTGGCCATGCTGGTGGGATTTCAACTGCTGTAGGAGCCTTACTGATCCTAGGAAGGAAGAATTACAGCCCTTCAGCTGAATTCGCTATTACCAGACTCACAGAGGCTTTCATTGGATTGTTTTGTTTCATCACAGTCGAACTTCGATCTCTTGCCACCCACAAGAGCAGCAACTCTAGCAAAAAAAGAAACTCTGGCAAAAAAGCAACTCTCTCAGAGCTTGGGGGCACACCGTGAATTCATCAGCCAAGTGGGAATTTGCCTGACGAGAAAGACAAGAATATTATCTTGTTCACATTGAGAGAAAAGCAAGAAAAGCTAAAAGTTCACGTGAATGAATTAGAGAAGTTTGCTGGAGAATCCGAGTTGGAGCCTAATTTCTAGTTCTTGCCCTTTCGGGTTGCATGCTATAGTAAGTTGCTTGCGTCTATATCTAAGAAGGCGAATCTTCTTCATTTCCTTGTTATTCAAATGGAGGCCTTAGTAGAAGAATCACAGAGATTTGGAGTTGCTTGGCGAGAGCTCCAAGAACAGCTCAACAGTGACCTATATCTTTGCAAGAAAGATGTAAGTTCTTCTCTAAACTTCCTTCAAAAGATAACTTCGATTGAAGAGGAGAAGGGGGTATATGATGGTCTTGAGTTGGGAAAATCATCAAATGCAGGTGTGTGAGCGATATTGTTGACATTGAGAAAATTGGAAGTTCCTTCCTCTACCACTTGAACGAAGTGACTGAAAAGTTCTGGGCTAAAGAAAGCGAGGAGAGAAGAGCCAAATGGCTCTTTGCCAAAGCGCCATGAAGTTTTGCATCAGGGGCTTAATGAGGGAAACAGAAGAGGTTGAGAAAGGAATAAAAGAATTGGTTCAGTGGGATCGAATCCTTCAAATCGCATGAATTTTAATGAAACTGCCCGTAGAATCCATGCTTTGTTTCCCGAGTAAAGTTAGCATCATTGCCTCTTCATGGATTTGGGGAGCGACCAATCATATCTGTCCTTCCTATCATCACCGTGATAGCCAACGGTCTGAACACCGCAATCAATGGTGAACTTCCCCGCTACTTTGTGAGAGGTGGTTGTCAGGGTACAGGTTAAAGCAGCGCGGCCTACTTCTGATGTGATTGCATTAGGTAGACAACGATGAAACCATATGCCAAAGATGACTGCTATTGCAAAGCTGCATAATCCTGTAGTACTAACCTAGTTTTAGTCCTAACCAATTTTTCATTGTTCTTTAGCATTGGATATGATCATAGAATTTCAGTTTGAGCCGGAGGTGCATGGAGACATGTCAAAATGTGTATGTTCTGCTCCAAGTAAATTGTGCAGTTAAAAGTTTGCTAACTCCGGATTCAATAAAAAGAAAGCAGCAGTTGTAGAATTCATCAAACGCAAAAACAATCCATTTGTCAAACAGTTTTATGAAGCAAAACTGAAATAGCATGACATCCCTGCCATGGCAAAGTCCAGAACAGCACCATCAGCTGCCTCCATATTTTGGATCAGCCATCACGTAATGTTATGCAATCACCAGAGCATAAACAAATATGCCGAAAAAGTTATCAAAGAAGCCAAGGTCTTGATCGTCAATCATCTGAGGCAACCGTGCAAGTATAGTAAACAATATGCCGATCTCTAAACGACTGATAGACTTATCATGAATAATTGAAAACAACTTGTGTCTAAGGAGTAGCTTCGTTAAGTTACTTAAGATGGTAGAATAACATCCATATATAAACATACCAATTTGATGCGTCAGAATGATAGATTCCGACAATGCCTAATGGTCAAAAGTGTATTTCTTTATAGGTTTAAAAGAAATCATTTTCTGTCATACCTCAGGCTCAAGACTAAAACTTAAAAGGCGATTGGCGCCATATAAACAGGATATACACCAAGAGTTCGCCCATAGATGGTCAGTTTTCATACCACACGTTGAGAGTTTGAGCGATGCCATGCATCGAACTGTCCTATTTTGTCTGGTTCTGTGGTTTCATTGGTCTGATTATTGTTCTTAAAAATTAAGAATCGTTAATTTTTGTTCGGTTACTTGTTTTCAATTGAAGATTCATGGTCAGAACCAAACCGAACCGAGCCGTTAGAACCAATAAAATATAGTATATATATATATAGTCCGGTTCCCGTAAGGGATCCCGCACGGGCTTACCGTGCGGGACTCCCATTTTCCGATCGAATTGCGACGATTCGAGCTGCTCAAAATGATCAGAACGTGATTTTAAGAGTACCTAGGTGAAATCAGCAAAAAAAAATGACCGGGAAGGGTTTGAACTAAACAGTTTTTTATTGAACAGTTCAGTAAAAAACTGCTTGGATCAAGCCATTCCCGATCATTTTTTTTGCTGATTTCTTGCGGGTACCCTTAAAATCACGTTCTGAACACATTGAGCGGCTTGGATCATCGCAATGCGATCGGAAAAGGGGAGTCCCACACGGTAAGCCCGTGTAGGATCCCTCATTGGATCCGTGGTGTATATATATATACACTATATATAAGTATGTATTTTATTTGGTAAGTTAATCTTTTCCCTACTAAAGTTAATTTATTTAGTGAAAAAATCCCATTTGTCAGGAAAGTTTTTAATATACTACTAGTATATTGATAGGAACTCAAATCATAAGGATTCTTAAGAGTATTGACTGTACCCAATTTTATTTTTTCTTTCTCAAATACTTTTCAATTTTTCAGATTCCACGATTTACTTTACCATACCAAATTCCTAATTTATATTCTTTCAAGTTTTTGGGGGCGGCTATTCGCGGCCCTTCATTTTCTCTCGTAGCCCATTAAAAATTTTCAATAATACTCGACAGTTAGTATCGAAATTGAGATACATTTTCAGCATCCAATTACCGAAATATAATATTTTTTTCAACAGCTATTTACCGAAAATGTTAAACAACTTTCGGCAGTTGTTTACCGAAAGTTGAACATATTTTCGACATGTAGTTATCAAAATATAATTTTGTTTTCAACAGCTATTTACCGAAATGTTATTTATGATTTTTGACAACCACTTACCGAAATATAGTGGGTTATGGGAGAAAATAAAGGGCTGCGAATAGCCGCGCCCAATTTTTTTCTTCCTTAGAATATCTTCTCATAATCCTACTTTACCCTACAAAGACCCTAAGTGTTTTGATGCTAATTGGATAGAACTCAAACTAACCAAAACTGAATCGATCTTGTGATTTGGTTCTGGTTAGGTTGGACTGACCTATGCGTGGGCAAGGGGGGTCCATTGACTCCATTGAGTTGCAAAACTCTCCAATAATATACGGGCGGCGCTATTCGCAGTCACGTATTTTCTCCCACAGCCCGTTAAAAATTTTCAATTAGACTCGACAGTTAGTTACCGAAATTGAGATACATTTTCAGCATCCAATTACCGAAATATGATATTTTTTTCAACAGCTATTTATCCAAAATGCATGTTTGGCAGTTGTCTACCGAAAATTGAATATATTTTCGACATGTAGTTACCGAAATATAATCTTATTTTCAACAACTATTTACCGAAATGTTATTTATGATTTTCAACAACCACTTACGGAAATATAGTGGGCTATAGGAGAAAATACGTGACTGCGAATAGCCGGCCCCTAATATACATATGTTCTCCGGATATTTTCATGGTTTTGCCCCATATGTTTTAATTATATCTTGGGGTTTTTGCCCTGAAGATAATTTTAATTGCCCCATAGATTTAATACTCTTTGGTTTTTGCCTCATGAATTTTATACTCTTTTCTCCTTGCCCCCAAAATAATATACTTCCCCCAGATTTTGGTCTTCGCCCCACGGATTTTATACTCTTTTCTCCTTGCCCCAAAAATAATATACTTTTTCCCCAGATTTTATTGATAACTTGCCAACCATTTACATCTCTCTCTCTCTCTCTCAAATCAATTGAAGCACCAATTAGATAAGAAATTGACTGCATGGATTAGTAATAACCCATGAGCCATGATTCTGTTATTAGGTAAATCTAAATCCTAAACCCTAGGTCCTAATTTGAAACCAATTTGAGACAAAATTAATTATTTTTTTGATTGCGTTTTTCTTTTATGTGTGTTTTTTTCCTCATGCTTCATATTTGATATGCAAGAATTCTTAATTTGTATTTTTTCAGATTGTTTAATGATATTTATTTCTCGACTAGATTGTTAATTAGATTGTTTAATGTTTACCATCCGCATTGCTTAATCCTAATTTAGGACATTGAATTTTGTGTTCTACATTAGCCTCTATCATTGATCCAAACTAACTACCTCTACGAACTTATATTGTGGCCCTCTTTTGTTGATTAGAAATTAGGATAAGGGAATTGATTTTCACACTCCTTTTATTTTTTATTATATATATATATATCTACACTCCCTTTTTTGTCTTTTAGCAAAAAGACACATACTCTACACTAAAAAAATAAAAAAGTGAGTGAATACCAAAAAAGAGTGTGAAAATCAATATCCTTAGAATAAATATAGTGTCTGTTATTGTGCATATTATGTTTATTGTTTTATTCACCAAATACGAAAACTCGTCACAGCCAGTTGTAAATGAAGTGATATGTAATATAATGGACAGACATATTGCTTTTTGATTATAGAGATTATGAATAGATCTCTTCGTGTGTGTAGCATTTTATTGAATATTTTCCCCATTTATCATGCGTTAATATAAAAATAATTGTAAATACTTGACCCCAGTGATGATAAATTCTAGGTCCGCCCCTAAGGTTCCAAACATATATTGGTTAGATTTTGGTCCCTAATTTTTTAGAACCAATTGGACTGGTTCGATTACTAGTTTTCTAGAGAACCAGACCAATTTAGACCGTGTACAACCCTACCACTGGCATGCTCATGGCCTAATATGTATATGGGAGTAACAACAAAAAGCCCACCACATCATTTGAGTCCAATATATCAAATGACTCATATCCACTTAAAGGCTAAGTCTTGCAAGTGGTGAGTCATCTAATTGTATATGAAGGTACTCAAACACTTTTTCTATTTATGCGATTTAGGACTTAATGTTCACACATGTTCTAACACTTAATGAGCTTAAACTCATGCTTGAAAGCCCGAAACTTCACAACCTTAAGCTCATGATTGGAAGCTCGAGATTGACTTGCATATTTTACGAGTTATGTCAAGCTTATCACGAACATATATAAAACTTCAAGCTGGAGCCAAGTTTGAACATTTAGTCTAAAGAAGTTCTCAACCTCAAGTCAAGCTCGAGCACGTGTAACAAGGAGTCGAGCCAAGCTTGAACAATACTACACTTGACTTGTTTGGCTCCATTAGCACACCTAATCCTAAGCTTAAAAATATTGATGACATGCTAATAATATGATCTAGCTAGTTAATTGGAAATATACATATATTTACGTGTACACATTATGCGCCCCCTTGAAAAGAGCCTTAAATAAATGAATTTAGCGCACGTCTTGAAATCGTAGCTTGTGTATAACGACTCATAAAATTTGAACATAAGTTGATCATAACATTTGTATGATGGATTTTTGTCGTGATGGTATCAATTTGCGAATAATTGTTATGGATTTTTATTCAAATACGAATTTGATAAAATCGTTATGAATTCCTATACAAAATGTAATGAATATACAGTGATTTAAGGGGCACATACATGCTAATGTGAAAACACGACTTGTAAAATGAGAGAGGCTATATTACACATATTCAAGAAATTCAACATTTCGAGACCACCAGTTTTTTTTTTTTATAGGCAAAATAATTTTATTCAGAACTTGATCATTGGCCAAACACCCCCGACACTGTCAGACCAGCCTTGGACCGAAACCACCAAACGACTGCAAGCAAGCACTCCGCCAAGAGCCCCCATGCGCAGCCGGAGACCCAAAAATGACCACCGAGACACCGTCGATTCGGCTCCCATAAACGATCTAAGCCAACCGACCAAGGGTGGAGCCAGGATTTTCGTCCATTGGGGTCGAAAATTGAACTATGTATGATTCAGAGTGCAAGAACGACGTTTTGAGAATTTTTGTGGGTAGAAATTCTATTTTGACTCCTCTTTTTCCTAAGTACAAAACCCTTATATATGGGTTGCGGCGAAAATGAATTTTAAAGGGGGGTCAAATGAGTAAAAATTATACCAATCTCTAACAAAATTTGGGAGGCAGCGGGGTCGGCCGCCCCCCCTTGTCCCTTGCTCCCTCCGCCCCTGCAACCGACCACGGTGGTACCAATCAAGTTCAGGACGCCGACAGCTACCGCCACCCATGAGCCTTGAGCCGGAAAAAAGCACCTGAACCGTGAGACCACCATTGATCAAGTTAAGTCAGGTTCCCCACAGAGACAATTTTGACAACATAGGATCTCAGACTTATTCGGGGACGGAGTTAAGATTTGAACTCGAGAAGCTCTAAAATTGTGAAGTGATACAAGGTACCTTATGAACTACGGAACAATTGCACAAAAAGACAGTCACAAAACTATAAAAGTTAGAGAAATGTTCTCTAAACTCTTTTTCATTCAATAATAATCAATAACTCCCTTTTAATGTCACGCTACAATCCATCATAAACTAAAAAATTAGGACCGAAAAGAAAACATTAAAAGAGGAAGCTGAATCCTGGTAAATTATCTAACTAATCACCAAATCAAAAGATTTGAGTTATTCTCAATTAATGATAATGTCAAAACCACTTTTGTTCCTGTCAAAACCCTTTTTGTTCATGCCAAAATTCATTCATTGCATGACTTAATTGTCCTCCACTACATCACTTACTTTATGAAAATACCCCTAAAAATCTCATGAGTGGCGTTTTCCAGTTCCACGTTTTGAAGCAAAAATGCAATTCACAAACAAAACTAGAACTAATTTTAGAAGAGAAGCAAACAAAAATTAAACTTCAATGTTTTCCAATTACATGTTTTATCAATTCATAAGCAACCCATCTAACAAACACGAGCTAATTTTTGAAGAGCCATGTTCACATCATCATCAAGAATTGAACATCAATTCCAAAAAGTTCTAAAGCGATTAACAAATGATAATACTCCTCTAGTTTTCGCACAAAAACTCCATTATGCATACTCTAGTCTTCACTCATCAAATCTACATTATGAAAGTTAAAGAAAAAAGGACTTTACATTTATTCAAACCCTTAAAGTTGCAATAAACAATAGAAGAGCAATAATGTTTTAATTCTACAAATTGAGAGTCATCCTTACCGAAGAACAGAGAATGACGTGGCACTAACTAATGATATTATCGATGGAGAGTTGAAAAATACATAATTGTCGTTGTACAAATTACCGCCTAGCTTGACAACAACAAAAAAAAAAAAACCCAAAGCAAATCACTGCCGAGACTCTTCACCACATTGACGTTTGGATGGTGGACGTTGACGGGAATGGAATCTAAAAGTTGGATTTACCCAATAGGTAGGTGACGGTGGGTGTTCAAGCCCTAAAAGTCCAAACCCTAAGGTTGCAATAAACAGTAGAATACTGGAGTAATAAACTTGGGGGGAAGGGACTCAAATAAAGAACTATTGTGTATAAAAAATAGCTCTGCGCACAGCTTCTAATGGGTGCAAGAAAGTACTATTTTGGAAGGATAAAATAATTCTCTAGATTTGAAGGGGCATTTTCGTAAAGTAAGTGGTATAATGGAGGACAATTAAGTCATGCAATGAATGAGTTTTGGCATGAACAAAAAGGATTTTGGCAGGAACAAAAGTGGTTTTGGCATTATCGGCTCGTTTAATTTTTTTTCTAGGAGTTATTCCCAAATTTGATTACGAGAGAATAAAATAAACTTACCAAAACAAACGTCACTTAATCACAATTTCCTACAAGAATTTATAGCCAAAATAAAGAAAACTAAATATTTTATTTCTTAAATAATTAATATATAATATTTCCATTCTGCATCATGAAGAGAATTTTCATAGGCTATATTTTCAACTTTTGGTTAGAATTCCCTTCCCCTATTCCTTTTAATAAAATGCTACTTTTGCCAATAGAAAAAAACTTGTATTTAAAAATTTGTTGTCATTCTTCTAATTATTCCTGAAATTTCTAAAAATTTAAGAAATAATTTTAGCCAACTAGATATTTCTACAAAAAAAAGAATTCAAATTGGGGCTTTAAATTAGTAGAAATGATCAAGCAGTACTCCCCATGATTTCGATCCAGTCGTTCTTGTGGAATAAAAAGACTTCGTGCCATCCCAAGCCGAAATATCACAAGTACCACCTCGTCCCGGGCCATCGCAAGGAAAACTATAACCGAAATCCTTTTCATCAATCATGTAAAAAATCGAATATAAATAGAGAAAAGCCGGCTATCGAGTTTTTTTCTATATGTATAGAATAGAAAGGGTTTGGGTTTCATAAAACCGCATGATTTTCCCGATCGAAATCAAGCAGGTTTTCCATGAAGAAGATTTTGTTCAGCATGTTCTATTCGATACAGGTTGGAGTATAATCAAATTGCTTTGGGTCGTTTACCACTGTCAGTAATTGACGATTACACAATTCAAACAATTTTGAATTCGTCTCATCATAAAAGGCAATGTAATAAAGCATCAAAACTTATTCATTATTCCCCTATTCCTTTTAATAAAATGCTACTTTTGCCAATAGAAAAAAACTTATATTTAAAAATTTGTTGTCGTTCTTCTAATTATTCCTGAAATTTCTAAAAATTTAAGAAGGAAATATCGAGATATTGTTGATATGCCAATTAATAGATCACTCCACAAGTGCAAAGACTTAGACTTAGTTATTATCATGGGTAACTTCAGACCAAAGTAGGGAAAAGTCACCGGTCCGAATCTGACACGACTCCGTCGACTTCCATGACAAAAATGGAAATTCCCATTTGGAGCCATTGCAAGGTATAGAGCCATGCCTCTGCGGGAAGCCACCACCCTTTTTACACCGTTAAAAGCATGGGTCGGCAAACGTGGATTAGATGTGAAGACAACAAACGCTTTGGGAAGGCGGATCTCCATAGCAAAGATAATGATAAACTTATGGATATCAACCATAACCGGACAAAATTCAGATGAAACCGGAATAAATATGGACATAACCGGCATAAAACCGGACATAACACACAAAAAGAAAAGAAAAAATCGGTTGAAGAAAATCCTTCGGCCGCCGCCGCGCCAACTCGCCCCCACACTTCACCCAACCTCAAACCAAAACAGCCCCACCGCCACCCCTACCACGCCGAATCTGAAGTCGACATAGGGGCGCCGAGCTGGGAACACCACAAAAATCAGAAGTCAACTCCACCCAGCTGGAGAATAGCTCCAACTGCAGACTCGAAACTCGGAGAAGAAAGAGCCGGACGGGAGAGTAAGAGATGATGAGGGAAAAGGAGGAGAGAGGAAAAACCGGCCAGCGCCAGCGAAACAGATCCATTTATGGGAGGGACACCCCCTCCGCCGCTCCAAATAGGGTGGAAACCCTAGGAGGAGGGGTAGGGAAAAGAAGAGGCAGCTAGGGTTCAAATGGTCACCTTCAACATTGCTTGTCTTTTGCATTATTTATCCCCTTCTTTCATAATAACCACTCCTTTGTCCAGAAAGGTTCTTCACCGTAGCTTTCTGAAGATGACATTACGGTTCATATTGCATGGCCTACCTATACTAGATATCTGCCATAATAGATCATGGCAGATCTGCTTTTGCAGGCCCTTTTTTTTTTTTTTTTTTTCAGGCCTTAAGATGACGAAAGGGTTAAGGGTCATACTTCTCAGTATGATGATTGATCCTTGCAGTCTCAAGAGTGGTGTTTCTTTTGAGTAGTTATGGGAGGGACACCCCCTCCGCCGCTCCAAATAGGGTGGAAACCCTAGGAGGAGGGGTAGGGAAAGGAAGAGGCAGCTAGGGTTCAAATGGTCACCTTCAACATTGCTGGCCTTTTGCATTATTTGTCCCCTTCTTTCATAATAACCACTCCTTTGTCCTGAAAGGTTCTTCACCGTAGCTTTCTGAAGATGACATTACGGTTCATATT
>BPLS01000644.1:139291-160698 GCA_019656275.1 Rhododendron kiyosumense
TCGTGGCCTACCTATACTAGATATCTGCCACAATAGATCATGGCAGATTTGCTTTTGCAAGCCCCACCTTTTTTTTATTTTTTTTTTCAGGCCTTAAGATGACGAAAGGGCTAAGGGTCGTGCTTCTCAGTATGATGATTGATCCTTGCAGTCTCAAGAGTGGTGTTTCTTTTGAGTCGTTTTTCCCATGGTTGAGATTTGGGTGTGGCGTGTCCTTTTGGAATTTTGTCTTGGTTGGCATCTTGTCATCCTCGGGTTATTTTTTTCCGCTTCTAGTTCCTAGCAGCTAGTGCCATACGATTGTTGGAGTGATGGCGTGCCTTTTTTGGTGGGTATGTTCTTGCTCCGTTTTTATGCCTTGTGCTTATTAATATTTCG
Source organism: Rhododendron kiyosumense (assembly GCA_019656275.1). Classification (NCBI taxonomy): domain Eukaryota; kingdom Viridiplantae; phylum Streptophyta; class Magnoliopsida; order Ericales; family Ericaceae; genus Rhododendron; species Rhododendron kiyosumense. Next base: position 139,670 of record BPLS01000644.1, read on the forward strand.
AATATTAGTAATTCATTTACAAAGATTGATGCAATTCTTTTTGGCTAGCCAAAGAAAAAATATCTACAGATCATCATAAAAGGATGGAGCTAGAGGGACAAGTCAATTTCAAAAATGCTATAGGGAGGGATAGCGGTACTGTTTGGCTCTCTGGCTGATTGATGATGGGGTTTTTGTGTAGAGTCTGAGGTTCGCTTTGGATTTTGGCTGTTTTTTATTGGTTTTTGTGGTTTTTTGGTATTTAGTTGGCATCTTGCTGCCTTCTTGATCTCGGGTGGCTTAGTGCCGGTGTGCCCTTGATTCTTTTAATCTTTGTAATTTTTTATAAAGATTAACAAATTCTTTTTGCTTAGCAAAAACAAATTAAAAAGTCAATTTCAAAAATGCTATCACTACATTGAAAATTAAAATTATATCCAAATTATATGCATATGCCACCAATTTTTGTGAGCTCTCTCTTACGTTACTGTTCTGCTTTTAATGAAAAATATAAATAAAACGTAATTTAAAAGTTTCAAAACTATCTCAATTTTTTGTATAACCATGATAATTCTTTAATGTAACGGAATAGCATCAATTTAGTGTCATCCTTTTCACAATTTTTAGATTGCAAGTTAGCTTTGAGCCTTTGAGGGATGATAATACATTCATAGTGTTGATATTTCAATAGGTGTACATGAAGTTATTTCACCTACCCACTTTTTACTTACACATGTACTCCAACAACCATCTCTATTATTCTCCATATTTCTTTTTGAACTTCTATTATTCTATATATTTGTATTAAAGTACTACTGAAATATGGGCTTGGAATTGTGTGAGTGGGAGAAAGAGAGAGAAGAAGAAGAAAAATTGGAGAATTAAAGAAGAGAGATTGTGTGCCTAATACTCTACATTAAGGTTTTTTTTTTTTAATTACTTATTTTTTACTTTACGGGATAGCTCATTCTTTTATTATACATTACTTGTAATTCAAAAAATAAGTACTTATTTAAAAATACTTATTTTAGTTAGTGAAAAACATCATTAAACTCTCCAAAGGTGTAGAGGAACTGTAGCAAAACTAAAGTACAAAAGAAAATATCTAGCTAGCCTAGGTGCAACTTATATATATGCATGTGAGAGCCTCTCCATTTTTGGTAAACTTTTGCAAGTGGAGAGCCTTGTGCATATATGCTCTTTGAGCATTCTTAGAGCATGTACACCAATAATAGACGAATTAACAAGCCAAAAAGTACCTTTTTTACTTTATCTACTCATTTTTTCCTCCCAACTTGTAGCAGCCTCTTTACTATTTTCTTATTCCCATTAAACAAGATAAAATAATAGTACAATTTTGCTCGGTGGGAATTTGTAGAGAGGAAGAAAGAGAGAGTGTGTGTGGCAGGGAAGAGGGAGAAAAGGAACAATAATTAATGGATGGCTTGTGAATAGTACATCGGTATAAGAGCAAGTTTACCAAACAATGTAAAATACCTTTTTCTCTATTTTGAAGAGGAAAATCACAAAAATATGCTTGCACTAGATTAGGTAAAAGAAGAGGTAAAATCCATTTGTGAATAGTTCTTAGTCATTTTTACCTAAGCACTATTCATGCTCTTTTCTTTTTTTATTGTTTCTTTTCTCTCTCCTTCCTCCTTCTCCTTTCTCCTCTCTTTATTTTTAATATTGGAAAAAGAAAAAAAATAATATTTTAATAGATGATAGGTAAAATAGATTGTGTTGGTATAGTTGTGAAAAAAAAAGTTGATAGTTAAAATAGAATTGGAAACTGTTCACGTGGTATTTTAGCTTTACATTGGTAAACTTGCTCTAAGTAGAGAACTTTTTTCCCAAAGGTAAAATAGCTTCCTCTTTGCAGAGTCTGGTATAGGCTAGTTTTGGTGTCCTAATTAGATAAAATGGCTACAAAGGGTTGTTTTGCTATGTAATTGGTGTACATGCTCTTATTTTGCCAATGATTGATCTTGAAAATCAAGACGCACAAGCCTCGCTTATAAGGGCTCTCTAAATTATAGAAAATGAACAGGTCCTCTGCTCCATTTCCCATTTTAGGGTGTGTTCCACTAGTTGGGAATTTGGTGGGCAGGACTGTCGCCCGGGTTCATTGGACTCTCGGTCCGCCCTTGCCTATTGACAAAAATTGAACAAGACCATCACATAACAACAGAAACACAAAAGTACATGAATTTCCAATAATTTTGGCCGCCAACAAAGCGAGATATACTTTTCACAAAAAAAAATAATAATAACAACAAAGCAAGATATAACAATAATACTAGGGACAAAGACCCTGAACCCTGACCCTGACGTGGTATAAATCCTCAATCCAAAGCGGGACCAAGACGACTTCCAAAGTCTTGGTCTTTGAGGACAATGAGATATTTTTAGTAGTATATACACATGCAGGAGTAGATGATATATATGGGACCTCAGAGAAACTAATCACTTCACATCAAATGAAATGTCATGGACCTTCGGAGGAATTAGTTTCCAACACAACTGCACTGGTAAATTTTTGGATTTTCCCATTATTATCGATATAGGACGGTAAGCTTAGTTGCACTAAGTAGGAGCAAAATTGAATCTGATGTGGGGGGAGTGAGAGGATATAGAAACATCTAAGTTAATAGCCTCTATACAAGCTTTAATTTACATCATTATATAATATATATATATATATAGCCGAAAATATATGTTCCAAGACTACTATTTTGCCACTAGCCCTAGTATATATATTCATGTCCATTCGTAGTCTCTGTACATCGCAATAATTTTGTGTATACAAGTGTAAAGGTTCCGTTTGTTTGGGCATAAAATATTTTTTGGTAAAATATTATACCTATTTTTCGATGTTTGGTTGCGTAAAAAATGAGGAAAATATTTTTTCAATAATTGGATGAAAATCACTTACTCTTAAATTTTCCGTAAGTTATTTTTCGAAATGAATCTACTGCCTTCTATGAAAATTTTTTACTACTCAGTTTTCTCGATCATCAGTCTTGACCCACATTCAATTCTAATATTCTCATATATCTACCATTTAAGCCACCCTCTAGATCTCTCTCTACACTATTTTGTTGATTTCTGAAAATATTTTCAAGTACCAACCAAATACCAGAAAATAAAAGTTTGAAGTTTATTTTCTGAAAAAATATTTTACAAGTTTGAAGTTTATAAAATAAAAGCTTGAAGTTTGTAAAATATTTTCCATAAAAACAAATGGAAACAGAGCCTAAATCAATATTGTTTTTATAAGAAATGAATCCCTCAACAAAATATTTACGAGACAATTAATAGAAATCAATATTGTTTTAAATCACGGCTTCGAAAAATGTAGCGGTCTCGGCGATATGGCCATATATATTAGACAATATTATAAATGGGTAGATAACGATATAAAAGATCCAAAATCCGCTTTCGTGACAACTAATACAATATGTAACTACCATGATTTAAAACCTCATCCGTGGTCCCCTTGATCAGAACAATACAATCCTACTCAATTCGTAGATTCTTCTCTTATTGGGATCGATCCCCCTTGGCATTTCTACTCAGCATCAGTTATGTTGCAAATATTCAAAACAATTTGTACGATATATATATGCTTTGGATACAAAATTTAGTAAGTAATTAAGCCTTCCGAAAAGCAGAAAACTTTAAGACAGAACCGACCTTATAACCTCAGTGTAATAATTACTTTAGTGAAAAGGCCCACAAATTAAGAAGAATTGACACGCCACTGGGAGGAGAGGAGCATCAAAAGCAGCAGCAAGCGAAAAAGAGCGGACCCTTTCTTCGATAGCATTTTGACTACCTAAATTGTCGAACCAATGTTTTAAATAATGGTATAGGACACGTAATGGTAACGATTGAGATGTAATGACAGTATTGAACACGACTTGCTACTCTATGAGAATTAGATATTCCCTTCTTTGTGATTGAAAAATTGTTGTGCCACACGGTTGATCAGATCCCAAATTTGTCCGTATTAGTTTGTCCTATCAGTATTTTGTCAACATGATGAGTCCAGAAGGCACTTCCATGTATACTTTGGCCTTGTGGAAACAAATTGGCTAATTCTAAAGCAGAAGAGAGAAGTCCCTAGGAAAGCTAGCTAACTAGTAGCATATTCTCCATATGCACAATTATCACTTTCTTCTACATCAAATAATGTAGAAGGAACATAGTGAAAAAGAAGGTGTTCCAGTTTTAGAAAAAGTGACTCTTTTTTTGTCCAAAAAGAAGGCTGGTTCCAGATCTGGAGCCTTCCATTTTTTAAAAAAATCTTCGGCCAAAACAACGTTGTTTTGGTCGAAGGTCCCCACAGTCCCGAGTGAAATGGCAATACTATCCTTGCCCTATTTTTCTCTCCTACGGCTTCAGTGTAGGGCCACAACAGAAGCAAATCAGCCGCTATTGCAGCCCTCCCTCATCTCCCTGGATCTCCTGGATGTAATCGTTGGCTTCTTGTTGTACCTCGCCAGCCTCGATGCCTCTTGGGGGAGCTTCTCGAAGATATCGTTGATGAAGCTGTCCATGATCCCCATGGCTTTGCTCGAGATCCTGATGTCCGGGTGCACCTGCTTCAGCACCTTGAAGATGTAGATCTTGTACGTCTCCACGCTCTTCTTCGACCTCTTCTTCTTCTTGTCTCTGGCCGCCGCTGCGGAGGCGTCCTTGGGGAGCTTCTTCCCGGCCTTGGGCTTCTTCTCCGCCGGGGCCTTCTCGGCCGCCGCAGTCTTCTTCTCCTCCGCTGGCTTCTTCTCTGCCTTAGGCGCCATCAGAATTTTCTAGAGAGAGAGAGAGAGAGGGAGTCTGCTCTGGTTGTTCGTGGAAGAAGGGGACGGAAGAAAAGACAGGTTGTTTGGAAAGTTGAATAAGTTCATGTAGTGGCCCGAATAAATGGGGCTCTGTATCGACCCTGAGGACTTTACCGTTACCGAGGACTCTGTACCGACCCCAAGGACATATTTCTGAAGGCTCTGTACCGACCCCGAGCACATATTACCGAGGGTTCCGTACCGACCCCGGAGACATTCCACCTAGGGCTCTGTACCGACCCCAGAGACATGCCATCGAGGGCTCCGTACCGACGTCCGAGCACAGCATCGAGGGCTCCCGAGCAAGCCTTCTGCACCTAATGTGACACAGCATCGAGAAGAATCCTCGCGAAAGGCTGGCCTGGCCATGTGCTCCATAACCACCTTATCCAGTGCGTCATCTATGATGTCACCCGAGGCGGTTACCCGAGCGTGACCTCCACGCATTGGCTTGAAGGCCAAGTAAACCTAGGTCTATAAATACAAAGGGATGCTCATTGTGAAAGGGATGCCGTTCTACCCTAACTCTAGACCTAAACCTCTCTCCTTACATCTAACTTGGTCGTCGGAGGGTCATTGGGCTTCCACAGCCTTAGTGACTTGTTGTAGGTCCAGCGGCGGAGGCGCAGAGCAAACGGAGAAATGACACTACAACAAAAAACACCATCGGTGACATGCAAAAATGTCACCAAACGTCCAAATTTTGTCACCTATTATTTTTGGTGACACAAAAAGAGGGGTCATTGTATCCATGACACTGAAAGTCAAGGGTGACAAAATTGTGGAATTGTCACGGAATGTTGTCAACAGTGACAAAAATTTGGTGTCACTGAAAACAAATTTTTCGTGACACATTTGTCACCGAAAGTAACAGTGACACCATATGGTGTCACGAAAGAGAGATTTTCTGTGACAAAAGTGATTATGTCACAAACAGTAACAATGACAGCAAAATATTGTCACGGAAGAGAGATTATTCTGTGACAAAAGTTGTCACTAAAAGTACCGACCATGACAATCGATTGTGTGTCACCAATAGCCTTTTCTAGTAGTAGACACACAACAGTGACAAATCTCTTTTGTCACCAAAAAGAGGACTTTAGCAGCAATACAATTTATTCCATATATTGTTTTCACCTGCTTACAAATTAAATTTCAGATTTTTTTGTATCTAATAACTCAACTTAGCAAAACTTAAATTGCGAAGAAGCAAAATATCATTCAAATCAAATATCCATTAAGTCGACACTCATCATCCAACTTCAAAACGTTTCATAACATTCATCCTCCAACAATAACCACTTCAAACTTAATATTACCGAAACTATACAAAACATCCGTATCCAAAAAGAACTCAAAACAAGTGTTCCATTTACTCCATCTTGGTTAGCTTCCAAAAATAACTACCAAAAGTCTTCAACTCCATCTTGGTTAGCTTTCAAAAATAACTACCAATAAGTCTTCAACTCTATCTTGGTTAGCTTCCAAAATGCAACTCCATCTTTTTACTTACCTGTACAAAATTGCAAAAGAAAAAAAAGGTAATTATATATGTTACAATGTCCGACACACGGACACGCTTAGGACACACGGACACGCTTATGACACACTTGCGTGGCTGTTCAAAACCAAGAACTCCATCTTTTAGTTGTACAGCTTTTATAAGCACATGAAAACTACAGCAACGACAAATGGGACCCTATAGCAAAGCATCCTACCGACTTCTAAAAGAAATTAACATCCTTCGGATTGTGACACGTTTGGATTGTCTACATCACGAGCTAATCTTGAAAAAAAAAAAGCTTTCAGCCATCGAACACGAATCAAGCTCATATACAAGAAATTAACATCCTTCAAATTGTGATAAGTTTGGATTGCATCACAAGCTAATCTTGAACATCTTGAAGTATATATCCAAAAAAAAAGGTCGCTAGAGGGATCATTACATCCTAATTCTTTGGCCACTCAAAATATGGGCATCTCTTACCCCAAAATATACTCATAATGATACCATGTACAAATGAAAAACAAAGTGCATATTGAACAGACAATAAGCAAGGAAAATGACAATTCAGCACCTGGAAATGAAAGCTTAGTCTAAAAGAGAAGTCATAAAAGGAATTAGGAGAAATAAACAAGATAACTTGCACAACAAATTCACTTATGGGCCTAACTTTAGATTGGGGACAGCCACGCTCTGACTAGAATATGCCCATTTGGATAGAGCAATCTAGATGTGTATATATAACTCAGAACCTCCCCTTTAGTGGCCCTATATCTTTCTTTGCAAAACACTTGAGCAATGGGGAATTCTCTAGGTCTCTCCTTCTCCTCCAAGAACAACAAAGCATTGCCCATAGACAACCAACCCAACAACCAGCCACTTTTTGGGTATGTTATTGTTGGAAAAGATGTGGAAGAAAAAAATGTCTCACCTGCTCTAATGAAGCCAATTGACTACACTCTAGTTTGGAGTAGCGCGTCTCTGAAAAATATAAGGTAATTAAGGCATTGATATACTCACAGTGGTTGCTAGAGCTGGACCAAAACAGCAGGACAGAACAGAGCTATCAGATAGCAGAACAAAATAGCAAAACAGAGCTGTTATATGGCACACAATAGAAGAGCAGCAGCAGCCATATGATTCAGCAGCTTGCAGCCTTAGCGTACACCATTCTAGTGAGCCGGACCAATAGCCATAACAAAGAACAATAATAGAACAGCAGCAACTATATGAACCAACTGCAGGCATGGGATAACAGCAGCAACAGCAAGATAAGTAATAAGTGATGCAGTAGCATATAAGTGATGCAAATCTGGAAATTGAATTTTTCCTCCATTCCTCCCTTTCAGATCTATGTTCAAACAGGATACGTGTGGTGCTGGTTCAAAAAATGATCTATTAACCAACTCCGACTGACAGAAGGCAACTTCGCTATCGAGTTCAAAGTAAATACAGGTAAATAATGGGTGGAGAATTTAGAAACCTAATAGTTCATATTTGGGTGACAGGTCCAAGTCAAACCTGACTCGTAATGACCCGTGCACACCCGTGCTTTGGATCCTTAAGTTTCTCAATCTGTTCTCTGAAAACTTGCATCTGAATTACAAAAACAAGAATCAAAGATGTTAGGCTTTGTCATGCAGAAACAAAATGGTTAAATTTCAATCTGCACCCATCATAAAGAAAGATCAATATTCAATAGTCATGACTCCAAACACAAGCAAATAACGAACCTTGCTTGCCCGGATGGTGCTCGCACTCAAATCCAACTGTTGCTCAATTTGTAGAAGTTCGTCAAAGGTGCACGACCCCAAACCTTCTCCTTAAGAGTTTGCCATAAAAAAAAATATAAAAGAATCCATAACCAGAGTTTAGAAATGCAACATGTTTCAGGCAGATATTAACGAACGAGGTCAGTTGCCAAACAAGTTCTAACCGCTTTGCATTAGATGTTCTATCTTCTTCAACATGTCTGCTGCCTCATGCTTCAAGTGCTGCCAATCCAAATCACTAATCATTACTAGAAAACTGTCAAGAAAAGAACACAAAATATATTTGCTCGTCCCTTCGAGAGGAGGGGGAGAGAGGTGGTCTACTAAAGGGGAAAAGAATAGACAGCACAAGTGATTTCACAAGTATAGAACATTCAAAGCATGTGAACTTAACAATTTTGCTAAACATTGTGAAGCTAAACGTAAAAAAAAAGGTGTTAGGTCAGCAACATTCTTAGAAATTCGAAGAGGAAATTGATATGGTCAAACATAGGGTAGATAACCTGCATGTTTTGTTCCATCAAGGTTTTGTCAATTTGAACTTCTTTTATTCACCTTTGGTAACGCTGTATCGTCTCCTGCATGCTGAAGAATTACAAACCAAACTCAATACCACTTAACCCTCGAAAATCAAATAACCGCAACAGAAATTTGAACACTTTCTAAACTAAAACTTCAATCACAATCTCAAAAGACGGAACTGGCCGTCCAGAAGGCTATTCTAGTGAAGAATATGACATCTAGTTGTGGGCAGTAACAAGTTGATAAGATCCTCTATTTACGTCCCCATGCCCCGCGAATCCATACATCCGTTTCCAGTTTATCGACCGCTATTTCTCCAACACAGTTTAGGTTCTACTGGAATTTTACACAGACAAGAAAGCAAAAGCCGTCCAACCAATATTCCATCTCCATTATCCAGGAAAAGCATAATATTTGATGGAACCAACCCATATCATTTCGACCAAAATGTGCCTAGTAACTGTATAAAGGAATGCTACAAGGTGATTCAAGGATGGTTACCGACAGCGATGATTCTAGGGCTGGATGTGGGGAAGAAATGCACGCACAACAATCACTACTACTGGTGATTCTGAAACTCAATTTGAGAGAACAACTTACACTTCTATTGACTCAAACACTTAAAAGACAAGAATTTAAGATCTACATTTTATCAGTTGTAGATAACTAATTCTGTGATCGAGAGAGAGAACGACAGGGTGAGATACTGAGAAGGACAGAAAATGACCTGGCCTGATCGGAGACGGCCGCTGGTCTGTGGGCTGATGAAAGTCGTCTGCGGGAGCGAGCTGCGGGAGTGGAGATCGAGAGAAGAGTAAAGTGGAGATTGGACAGAGGAAAAAGAGGAAGTTAGGGCTGGGTTTTGGGCACAAGCAAAACGACGTCGTTTTGCTTGTAAAAATTTTCATTTCGCTTTTTGACAGCCCGCCTAAATGTGCTGGAGCCGGGAATGCAAAAATTGGAATCTTTCCGTGACAACCTTATACTTGTCACTAAAATTTGTCTTTCAGTGACAAATATTTTGCCACCAAATGATCTTTCGGTGACAACTTTATATTTGTCACCAAAATTTGTCTTCAGTGACAAATATTTTGTCACCAAATCTCTTCATTATTTACCCTGGTCACCCAAAGGTTTTTGGTGACAAGCAGTAAAATTATTTGTCACCGTTGAATATATTCAGTGTCAACACCAATTTTTTGTCACCAAAAGGTGTCAAAGGGTGTCACCATTGGTGTTTTTTGTTGTAGTGTGAACCTAACCAGAACCACAGTCAAGATCCCGACAATTGGTGGAAAATGCCGGTTTCGTCGTTTGAAGCATGAAATAACACTGTTTATTGCACTGTTCATGTTCTTCCCGAGGTCTATATTCTTCCCGAGGCCATCAACGCTCTTCCCGTCATGGCCAAACAGTCGTTAGGGAGGACGTTGTTTCTCCCTAACCCAAGGCCTATCTTCTTCTCCCTAGATCTAACTTGATCGTCAGAGGACGCACTGAGCTATAAAGAAGGAGTCAGGAGCGGAACCCGAACCGACTGATCCAAATCCGAACCCCCACAGTTCAAGGGGCAATATGGTCATTACGTCAATAATAAGTTTAAAAAAGAAGAAGCTTTTTTGGGAAAGTGGAATAGACTTTCGTTTCTTGGACTGTTCATCACCACAAAAAGAATTTTTTGAAACAGAAGGGAATCTGGAATGGCCCCTAATTCATGATTTCTGCATCATACATCAACAACGCCAAAGTCAAGTTTGTGCCCGGTTCGGAAAAAACCCTAATCAAGGTCAAGCTCGATTCGAAATCCTGACCCTCAGGTATTAGAGCATTAATTAGATACACGTCCAAGGACTAGAGCATTTACGTACACCAACGAATAACAAACACACCTAGGTTAAAAGTGTAATTTCAATTTCGCCTACCACTTTTTACTTTCACCCTCCCACAATATTATTCTCCATCCTTTTGAACTGGGGAAATTTTAATCGCAAAGAAGATTTGCAAAGAATCACGCAAGGAAAAAAGCTTTTTGGCCTATTCCGGATCCCACAAAAATCTAAAAAAATATTCATAAATTTTTTAATATTATTTTATGGGCTTCCGTAAAAAATCAGCTCTAATAGACATCGGTAAGTATTACTTTTGGATTCGTAGGGCAAAACTGCTTAGTTTTCCCTACAAATCCAAAAGTAATTTTTACCGATGTTTGTTGGAGTTGATTTTTTATAGGGCCCTATAAAATAATATTCAAAAATTTACTAGTATAGATATTTTTCTAGATTTTTATGGAACCCAGAATGAGACCAAACGCGTTTTTCCTTGCGTGATTCCATGCAAATCTTCATTGCGATTAACAGGTCTCTTTGAACTGCTACTCCCTCCGTCTCTTATTTAGAGTCCAATATTTCATTTTGAATTGTCTCATAATAAGTATCCATTTTGTAAAGTTAGTGGATAAAAGTTGGTGCATTATCTATTTTGACTTAAAAATAGATTTCGTTTTGAAAAGTTAATAAGTAAAAATGTAATAATGATGGATAAAAAAGTTGATATGAAAAGTATAATGATAATATTTTTTTAAAAAGTTAGAATTACGAATCAGAATACTTTAAAAACGGATGGAAGGAGTATTATTCTCTATATAATGTTATGAAATATCGTGTTAGAATTGTGTGTGTTTAAGAGAGAGGGATGGGAGAAGAAAAGTCAAAGAATTAAAGGAGAGTGTGACAATTAATAAATTTCTTTGTCGACGAGAATTGAAACTAAAGAGATAAGATAATAGGAGTAGTTACCTTTCCCTTTTGGTGCCTTCGCTTTTGATATGTTAGTGTTTGCGGAGTGGGGCTCTGTTATGTGAAGATTTTTATTTTTTATTTTATAGGATAATTTAATTTTTCATAATAAATTATTTTTAACTTAAAAAATAACTATTTATTTAAAAAAATAAATATTTATTTTAGTTATTAGAACACACCTTGAATCACGTGGTTGGATCTTTCAAAAAAACGAAATTGTGGTTTGCAAAAAGGGGATATAAAATCACACAAAAGACAACAAAAAAGTTGCCGTCACAGATGTGATGTCATGAAATGAGTTGTGCATGACCTCACGATCATAAGCCTTTAAGCTGTGAAAACTTACACAGCAGCATAATCATCATCATTCATTACAAATCAGATCCCTCAAATATATATTGAAGTCGTAAAATTAGAGTAATTTATTTTGCAGTTCGTACAATTTTCTACCGATAACCCTTATCGAATTTTTTTATACCATTGAGCAATTTTTGAGTTTTTTTATGAGAAATTTCCATGCCCTGAATATTTCGAGACAACCATCGCTCAATCCGAATAAAGATTAAAATAGGACAAATATACATTAGAAAGATAAAAGGATTGAGAGAGTCTCCAAAAGTGCACAGTACTCTCTTTAGAGCATATCCTAGCGACTCTGTAAAGGAGCCCTGTTAGCAAAAATACCTGTCCTTGGAGAAATTTTTTCAGTGCCGGCAAAAAAGCTGCAAGCCCAAATTTCACACAGCTGTAAATGATTTTCATTTCAGTTGTGCGTTCATTTTAGTTGTATTTCCTGCGCATTTGTGCCTGTGTTTCAGTTGTGTTTCTTCACTGTGGTAGTTAGGAGAGCCAGCTCAGCAATCCATGTAAGGATCTTGTGATCCAATGAGACTATGAGAGAGCCAGCTCAGCAATCCATGCAAGGATCTTGTGATCCAAAGAGACTATGAGAGCTTCAAGTGGGTGAGCAATAAAGCAGTGTCTCTCTTCTCTGTGTTCAATTCAATAGATGATAATGAAAAGGTTTTGATCATTTTGTGGGACCCGATATGGACCTCATAAAAATGCATGTGCATGATATGTGCATAAAAGTATGTGTGGGAATCATTATTGCTCTAGAATTACATTTTTCATAGATTTTGATATTAGAGCAGGACCCATTTTATTCCTTATTTTAAAATTTTACAATACATACCCCATAATGACAAACCAATAAAAATGATGCACGATGAACTCAAAAAGAGTTACACATGATAGACCTCAAAGCGGTACATGAGGAGGAATACTAAGAAAATATAATTTCACATTGTTTACGACCCACCCTCACTCCCATCCCCAATATTTTCACTTGCACCCCAATATTTTCACTTGCACATCCACACATGGGAGGGTGTGCCCCAACTGCTAGTATAGCAAAACTTCTACAATAACTCCATAGTGGCATGGGAGTATAATAATCCCATTAAATACGGACCCTTAAATTGAAAAGTATGTAAATTACAGCCTTTATATCAAAATCACTCCAAAAAAATAGGGTGGTTTTCCTAAAAACGATATGGTTTTAAGAATTTTTTACCTAAAAAACATAATATTATTTACCACAGAAACATATTTTATACACTATTCATTAAGGCAAAACTTATTATGTTACATGGCAGCACTTCTTTAAGAAACACTTACTATACTTGTTGAGAACATTTACCTCGTTACCGACAAAACTTACAATAGAATAAGAAAAAAACGACTTAGGAGCATGATGCTCCCAAACCACTTGGGAATACCATAGCTGGACCCTATAGTGTATATATAGATAAGGCCAGTATGGGTTCTTTGCATGTTAAAACCCAGAACAATCTTAAAGACCCTTTCACCCAAAACAAAAACAAAAACACTACATACCCAAATCAAGGCAATTGCTTTCTCGATTTCATTGATCAAAAAACGATATTTCCACTCAACCAAAATGAGTCAAGGGGGTAATGACGTTAAGCAGGCTTCCAGGATTCCTGCAAAGACCATTGGCCAAAAGTTCAACAATGGTACCGGGAAAATCAAATCCTTGTACTCTTTCGCTCGCATTTACAAGGTGCCCGAAGATCTTCGAAAGCTGAACGAATGTGCCTACGTCCCTCGCCTCATTGCTATCGGCCCTCTTCACCGGAAGGGCAAACACCTCCGTAAACCTATGCAAGACGTCAAAATGGATTACGCTAATCGCCTGTTTCTTCGACTGACCAAAGGAATGGCGGATCCGAAAGATAGGGATAAGGAAAAAGACGAGTTGATACAACATTGTGTGGAGGAAATGAAGAAGTGCACAGTCAAGGCCGAGAAATATGACGCACAAGGAGAAGCCAACCTGGTGGACATGGCCAAGAAATACTATGCAGAAGACTTGAAGCTGAATGACGACGATATGGTGGAAATGATGTTGGTTGATGGTTGCTTCATCCTCGAACTTCTCTACTTCGACTACCATACCAATCATTGTCAGGTATACATGAACTGGTCATAATAACAAAACCCAAGCGGATATTCCCTCAGGGGGAATTTCACGTGTCTCTCCTCTCTCTGCTTCAAGTCATAAAAGTAGATATTTATGATTTGAGAGTTTGATACCTGGAGTAAATAATTGGGTAAGAAGCGGAGATGTTCTTAATTAAAGAATACACAAACCAAACTCAACTCCAGCAAAAATTTGATTCATAATTTTAAATTCCAAAAAGCAGGAAACAATACATTTCTTAAGTAAATGAGAACATTCTTTTTCGTAAAATGCTAACGTTTTGTCTCAGGTTCGTAAGGACTCGAGTAGCATTCCGCAGCCTATTAATGGAGGAAAGGGTGGCAGCAAAAGCAACCGCAGGGGCTGCGAACCAACAAGGGCAGATCCTATTTGCGATAGCATTTTGACAGCCAACATCGTCAGACACGATTTGATGCTCCTCGAGAACCAAATTCCATTTTTTGTGCTCGAGCATTTGTTCCAACTCACAGTGGCTAAGATCCCCACCGTGGATCAGACCACGGGGTGTTGCCCTGAGTCGTCGCTGGAAGGTTATGTCCGTTCATACTTTAAGAAGTTTCTGAGTCTCGAAGGCGAACAATCTAGCGGTAGCAAGCCGGAAACTAGTTGTTTGGCTAGCGATCACCGTATCCTCTGGGTTTGTGGTTCTACAAAAGAACGTGAACAGAGAACGTCAGAGTCAGGGAAAGCTAAGGAATACTATCATATTCTACACTTAATACACAGTAGTTACATTCGTGGCGAAATTCTACACTCAATACACAGTGGTTACATTCCTGGTGAAGAAGAAGAAGAAGAAGAAGAAGAAATCCAACTAAATTCCAAAAAGCATTGCGAATTAACGCTCTCTGCATCGGACCTCCACTACGCAGGAGTCAAGTTCATACCCACTAAGGAGCTATTGGACATCAAGTTCATCAATAATGGCATAGGCTGTTGGCAGTGTCGTACTCTCGAGTTTCGAATCCCGACCATCTACATACGCAAGACCACAGAGTCGTTCCTCCGAAACGTCATTGCCTTGGAACAGTGTTCCCCCGGGGTTCCGCGATACTTCACGTCCTACGCGAAGCTCATGGACATGTTCATCAACTCTGAGCAAGACGTCCGACTGCTTATAAATGACAATGTTATACATAACTACTTGAGCACGGACGAGGACGTCCGTGATCTATTTAACAAGCTGTGCAAGGAAGTTGTGCTGGAGAACTTCCATTTCCATAAGGATTGCCGATTGGCATCCAAGTTTAATATGCGTCGGCGGACGAGGGCTGTGAGATACGTGACTCGCCTGTTTGTTGCTAATCCCTGGCCGGCCCTTGCTTTCGTCTTGGGCATTGCCGCTTTTGCGATAGCGGTTTATCAATTTGGTTACACGTTTCGTGCGCGGGTTCGTCGATGATCATTAGCATTGTCCGTGTTTCACTTTCAACTAGAACTGCTACAAACATCGCGTATCAGAAGGATTAAAATCTGAATTGCATCTCCTTCAGATGTTTTTTCCGTTTCTGGGTTAGCTTTGGCATGTTTGTCTGCTTTCCCCTTTCTCAATGTACCTTATCGAGCCTAATAAAATTCATATTTTCGTGCTGAGCAAATAAAAATGTTGTTTATGTTTCAACTAGAATTTGTTGTGAGAATTGCCAGTATTTCTAAATGTATAGTTCATATATCCTCGGAAGGAACTGGACTTACCAGTGATAGAGATAATTTTTGCCTCACCTACACGAATCTGAAAAATCAAGAGGGATCTGAAGAAATGCTAGCTAATTAAGAGTAGTTAATTAATTGGTTGAGTATAAATTATTGATCCAATCTGCTAATTGTTCATCCAGAATCTTGATCTTGAAATCACAAACGTGTACAAAGCCCAATGTTTAAAATTTCCCAAATAGTGTTTTGTACTCCCTCCGTCCCGATTTGTTTGTCTCTTTTTTGATTTAAGTACGTTCCAAATTGACTATCCTATTTCAAAATCAATGGACCAGATTACGTGAATTTTCAAATCAATGGATTAAATTTTGTTTTCTTAATAAGTTGAAAATCCGAGATTGGATAAACAACTCGAGACGGAGGGAATACTTCGAATCACAAACATGTACTGCCTTCTCAAGCGAAGAAATCTCTCTCTCTCTCTCTCTGGCTACTCAAATCCAATTTTCCATGTAGTATATCAATCCACATTATCACTTTAGCTCATTAAAATTAGGGAGGGACTTAAATACCTAAGATCGATGTTCCAACAACTACAAATCCACAAAGTGAAGGTTAAAGGATACTTTTTTTAACAGCAAAAAGAAGAAATTTACTACTAATCTTTGAAATAAGTTAGCACTACAAAAAAAAAAAAAAAAGAGCTTTAGGAACAAAAATGTTGTGGCAAATTTTGAAATTGTCATTAAAGATAGCTATATAATGACAATATTGCAAGTTGTCATAGAAACTGGTTATTTTGAGGAGATATACTTTTTACAGAGCGTCGAAATCTCAGCCGTCCATTCGCGCAACCGATGGTTGAGATTCATTTTCAATTATAACCGGTCACAATTAATTATTACCAGCCATAATTGACTTTCAATCAGAAATGTCCAAATATACTTTGGACTGTCGCGATTGGGCTCTGTAACTTATTCTTTACGAAAACAACCGTAAAGAAGATTTTCTGTATTTTGAGACAATTTCAGATGTTGTCACTAAAATTAAGTATTTAGTGACAATCTTGTCATGTTGTCAAAAAAGAAAGCGTCACTAAAAATTCGGTGAGAAAAAATTGGTTGCCACAATCAATTAGTGACAATAATTTTGTGGCAATATAAGAAAGTTTCACAAAAGGTCACCAATTATGACAAAAGTCACAAAACCACTACCTTGTTACTAATTCTACAATATTTTAGTGACAACATCATCTTCTGTCTCAAAGTTTCTTTTAAGGTATTATTTTATTTTTCTAAAGTAATGCATGAGTGTGACAATATGAAGACCTCATCTATCCTTCAATGTAAAACTTAAATAAGGCATCCAAGATTATAAGTACTAATGACTTTACAACCATATAACATGCAATCTCTTACAACCACCATCTTTAGTCTCAGTAGCATGTCAAGCGCACCTAGTATAACATCCCATGCATGGGTGCGTCAGTAAACGAGCAATTTCTTGTAGTGAGTGAAAATTAGAATGAGCTGTAGATGCACTCAACTTTAGATTTGGAAAACCATGTAAGAATTAAATTAGCATGCATTTGCTTATTGCATTTTTTACTTGATTGCTCATGATCGCACATCATCTGCGTATTGTTTTGGCCAATTTCTCAACAACTTAGAACAGCTAGAAAACAAGTGAAAACTGCTTTTCGGAGCCCAATAAGTCATGACGGGTCACCTTTAACTTGTTTGAAAATGGGGGATGAAAATGACAAAAACGTAGTTGTTGTAGTCTTGTAGATGCTTTCAAAAGTAGAAGGCTCAAACATACTGTAAGGCAATGAACTGCTTTTTGTCATTCATTTTCGGAAAAAAATTCCAAACCGCACATGTTAAATCGAGACCACTATAGATAAAGTAGTTTGGGTCCCTCATGAAGGCAACTTTACAACACACTAATTAATTCACAGACAAAGACAACCATTGAACTCGAGAAGGTCCAAATTTGTGAAGAGAAGTTTTTATAAACATGAAATAAATTTTTATTTTTTTGTAGAGAAATAGAAAGAAATTCCCATGAGCTTAATAGTTCAAACGATAAACAACCCAAAATATAAAGCTACAATGCTTAGGGAGGAGCAGCCGCACTAGCTCTCTATTACAAAATGGATCACTAGCTCTATTATAAAGCAGGTTAATTCTTGTAATTGTTGTGTGGTGCACAAAGCTTGTTATCACCCGTCTAGCAAAATAATGGGCTTGATGTACATCCTTGCACTCTACCTTGGTAATCCTGCAAGAAGAGCTTCGAGATTGAGTGGCCAAAAGAGTGCGCAACCAAATTTGTCAGAAAAGTGACATCAAACGGAATATTCAAGCCCGAGGATTTAGTAATTGATTTTCATAAACTTCAGTGGGTTCAATTTTTTTTAGGTTTTTTTTGGGTCATATGATTGAAGTGGAGCTGTAGAGGTCTTGGTCAACACTGGTAAGTAAGCATTCAATAGGCAGCTGGGATGTGAATGTTTCGAAGCTAGGAATACAAAATGTGGCTGGATTTCATTATCGTTGGGCCTTCAATATTAAAGACTCACAGCTTGACTTAATACTGGAGGCAATCAATCAATCTCTGCTTCTATACACGTAAGCCATGTATGCATACCGAAGTGTAGAGAGAGAAGTAATAAGGGTGGCCTTTTATCCTTATCATAAGTTGTTCTTTGGGTGGTGAGAGTTGGCCTACAAGGAGTTGGGTTCTGTAATTTAGCTTCATTTACTTATTATTTCTCACATAGATGTTAAAACATCCATCTCAAAACAAACTCACAATGAGTGGAGATGCCGCTCAGACTCATACAGGGTCAGATCATAAGTTTTGAAGGCTAGAAGCGAACCTCTTAAATAAGGTTTTCCTATATTTTTTATACAAAAGTAGTCTACAAAAAGTCTCATAAAAAAACCATTACAAAAAGTAATTCCACAATTATAAAAAAAAAAAACCATAACTCAGGCGTTTCTTTTTTTTTTTTTTTTTATTTATCATCCCAGTGTTTTTAATGAGTAATTCCACCTTTTGGGCCTATTTTGTGGCTCCTAAATTTCAATTGGATCTATTTTGTGTAAAGGAAGCTTAGTGTAAAAAAAATTTGGGCCATATATATATATAGGGATCCTAGAATTTTGAGAGTCCTCGTTTTAAACTTGTTTTGGGGGCTCGCGAAGTACGTGCTTCCTTGCCCTCTCTCTTTAGCCGGCCTAGGGCTCGTATACTAGTTTTTGGAAGAGATGATTAACCGACGTGGAATAATTTTCAATACTCTCCCTCACATGCGACTCCCGATCGACTCACACGTGGACATGTTAACAAAGGATCCGGAACACACGGCTCACAATGAAACACAAAGCAACTATAGCACAAATAAATAAGAAAAACCTCTGAAAGTCTAGCTCTCATACCATATTGGTACTTTTTCCTTATCTAGTGAGTTCTATTCTTACTTTTGGTAGCTTTCATATGGTATTAGGTAGAAGGAAAATGTAAAAGCAACCCCCTGGGATTTTGATCAGTCTTAGAAAGTACTCTCTCCGTCCCATTTTCTTTGTCCAAAATTCCTCTTTTTTGTGTCCCAAAAAGATTGTCCATCTGACAAGACGAAGGTACAAAATTTTTTAATTTTCCCATTTTACCCTTCTCTCAAATTGGCTTTTGAAAGAGGGAAGTTTGAATTTTAAATTTAGTATGCCGTTTTTACCTTCCACAATATCCCAAGTTTCTGACTCCCAATTAATAGCTTGACCGGCAAATTCAAATTGGGGCAAACTTTTCTCCCATATTGGTGCCAAAAATTGGTTCCCATCAATTCCAAAAAATCACTCAAGGGTATTACTGGAAATGTAAAGTTTTGAAAAGGTAATCATGATGTTTTCTTAAATTTGTAGAATTTCGAGATTGGATAATAAAAATGGGACGGAGGGAGTATAAAAATGCGTACGAAGCGTGCGAACCGTGTGAAAGTGTATTGAAAATTATAAAAAAGTATGTATAATATTTTCTGTCATTTTCTTCGGCTTTTTGGACATTTTCTTCGACCTATTAATAGTCCATTGGACTTTTTTGATTATCATATCTATACTATCTATACTACTTCTTTTAAATGTA
Source organism: Rhododendron kiyosumense (assembly GCA_019656275.1). Classification (NCBI taxonomy): domain Eukaryota; kingdom Viridiplantae; phylum Streptophyta; class Magnoliopsida; order Ericales; family Ericaceae; genus Rhododendron; species Rhododendron kiyosumense. The sequence goes on from BPLS01000644.1 coordinate 159,418, forward strand.
CGAAGATGTTTCCTCCTTTTTAGTTTCCACAAATGCTCCAAGCACTTGCAACTAAAACCAATCCTATCCTACACCTGTTTCCAATGGACACAGCACATCGGGTACAACCAAAATGATACAACAGGCACCATTTTCCTGACAACGGTAACAAGCAACTAACGCCTACTAAGAAGCACCCCTTCAATCCTTCTTTGCAATGGTTCACCTATATATATATATATATATATATATATATATATATATATAAACGGTAAATTGCCAATTCTTGATGCACATGCACTTCTTTGCAATCCTTCCTTGTTTTCACCATTATCCCGTAGCGCCGGCGGTAAGGCTGCCCTGACCCCTGTGTTCGCCATTGTCTATCGCCTAGAATGGCTTTCAAACGGAATCTTATGACTCAACACGGTAAGCATCCCAAAAGTATTAATCTGACATTGAGTTCCAGTCTTCCAGATCATAATGTGAATGGTTAAGGAGAAAATTGTCGCACTTAAGATGCTTGATGAATTCCTTCTATCGGCATCGCACTCTCCACCTTATGCAAACACGTTTCGCATATTACGTATTTTTCCTTTCCCATTCTCTGTTGCTATATGCATATTAATCAACATCTCATTGCCATGGGAAACCAATGAAAGACAAAGAGGACCCAACAGTAGATAGATCATAGAAAAGTTGACACACTTTTTTCAAAAGGGTTAGCAAGTTAGTGCTAATATCAAGTACTTTACGTTCCTCCACTATCTCTGAAGTACTTTTGACCTTTAATTCCCATGACATATGTGAAGTCGTCCTTATGTAGCTTATGTAGGTTGTATGTTTATAAGTTTTACACAAATTAATATTTCCTCCTATATATTTGACACCTACATATGTTTTAAAGTGGGTCCCTAGCGTGCCTTACAAGGTAATCAGAGACATCATATCTTTCAGATCGAAATGCCAGTGAAGAGCTTCAGTTAGATAAATCGTTTATTCTCCTATATAATAAGGCAGTATGTTATAGAAGAGAAGAGAACATCATTCATATGCTAAACATGAAGAAAAGATGTAGAAAGAGTTAACATTGACAAGTCCGTCAACGAGGTCAATTTGGAAAATGTCGATGGTATTCCACCTTCAAAGGCGTTTCCTTGAAACCTCCTATATATAGATGAACAAACTACGTAAATTCACTGATTACATAAAATAGAAGTTACTGAATGAAGTATCAATACTTTAATTAAAAAAGTAAAAAATTGGCCTAGGGTCCACTATAGCATGTTTCCAACCCATTAG
>BPLS01000644.1:170698-217442 GCA_019656275.1 Rhododendron kiyosumense
GTTTTGTAATGAAGGGGGAGTATTTTTCGGGACTGACATCATTTTCAAAATGATGTTTTTGAAATTGAGAAAAACGGGGCAAAATTCTTTTGATAAACAGGGGTATATTAGACTAAACTGTGTTATTATATCCTTAGAAATAGGTCAGTGGACTTAGTGGGTTTTAGATTTTAAAAGTGGACTTAATGGGTTTAAAAAGTGCTATAGTGGACTTATGAAAAATTCTCCCTTAAAAAAGCATCCCGGTTATCAAACATTGGTATCTAGTATATCATAAAAGGATGGAGTCAGAGGGACAAGTCAATTTCAAAAATGCTATAGGGAGAGATAGCGGTGTTTGGCTCTCTGGTTGGTTGATGATGGGGTTTTTGTGTAGAGTCTGAGGTTGGCTTTGGATTTTGGCTGTTTTTTGTTGGTTTTTGTGGTTTTTTGGTATTCAGTTGGCATCTTGCCTTCTTCTTGGTCTTGGGTGGCTTAGTGCTGGTGTGCCCTTAATCCTTTTAATCTTTTATAAAGATTAACAAATTCTTTTTGCTTAGCAAAAAAAAAAAAAAGAGTCAATTTCAAAAATGATATCGCTACATTGAAAAAAAAAAATTATATCCAAATTACACGGATTTGCCACCGATTTTTGTGAGCTCTCTCTTAAGTTACTGTTCGTCTTTTAATGAAAAATATAAATAAAACGTGATTTAAAAGTTTGAAAACTATCTCAATTTTTTGTATAACCATGATAATTCTTTAACGGAACAGGATAACATCAATTTAGTGTCATCCTTTTCACAATTTTTAGATTGCAAGTTAGCTTTGAGGGTTGATAACACATTCATAGTGTTGATATTTCAATAGGTACCGTACATGAATTTATTTCGCCTACCCACTTTTACTTTCACATGCACTCCAACAACCCTCTCTATTATTCTCCATATTTCTTTTTGTACTTCTACTATTCTATATATTTGTATTAAAGTACTACTGAAATATGGGGTTGGAATTGTGTGAGTGGGAGAAAGAGAGAAGAAGAAAAATCGGAGAATATTTTGTGTGCCTAATACTCTACATTAAGATTTTTTTATTTTTTAATTACTTATTTCTTACTTTACAGGACATATCGATCATTTTCTTATAATACATTACCTGTAATTCAAAAAATAAGTACTTATTTGAAAAATACTTATTTTAATTAGTAGAAAACATCCTTAAACTCTTCAAAGGTGGAGAGGAACTGTAGCAAAACTAAAGTACAGAGAAGAATATCTAGCTAGCCTGGTGCAACTTTTATATATATATATATATATATATGCATTTAAGTGCCTCTCCATTTTTGGTAAACTTTTGCAAGTGGAGAGCCTCGTGCATATGCTCTTTGAGCATTCTTATTTGGCCAGTGATTGATCTTGAAAATCAAGACGCACAAGCCTCGCTTATAAGGCTCTCTAAATTATCGAAAATGAACAGGTCCTCTGCTCCATTTCCCATTTTAGGGTGTGTTCCATTGGCTGGAAATCTGGTGGGTAGGACTGTTGTCCGGGTTCATCGAACCCTCAGTCCACCCTTGCATATTGACAAAAATCAAACAAGACCATCACATAACAACAGAAACACAAAAATCCATGAATTTCCAATAATTTTGGCTGCCAACAAAGCAAGATATAATTTTCAAAAAAAAAAAAAAACATAACAATAACAAAACAAGATATAACAATAATACTAGAGACAAAGACCCTGACCTGACGTGGTATAAATCCTCAATCCAAAGGGGGACCAAGACGTCATTTCCAAAGTCTTGACGACAATGAGATATTTTTAGTAGTGCACATGCATGAGTAGATGATATATATGGGACCTCAGAGAAACTAATCACTACACATCAAATGAAATGTCATGGACCTTCAGAGGAATTAGTTTCCAACACAACTACGTACACTTGTAAATTTTTGGATTTTCCCATTATTATCAATATAGGACGATAAGCTTAGTTGCATGAAGCATGAGCAAAATTGAAGCTGTTGTGGGGGAGCGAGAGGATATATCAATACTCTTGCAATAAAAGAACCAAGGATGGTAAGCCAAGGCACGTGGCGAAATTACCTATTTGCCCTTTAAAGCTTTGTCACCAGTTTGTCTTTGCACGTGTTCAACCAAGGGTAGTTTAGGTATTTCATGTTTTACTTATTTCACTCCAATTACCTGTACTTTTTCGTGCTGAATGTCCTCAAATCATGCCTGTGATGGTACAATTGACACCTAAATTTGCTGAAATCAAGCCTGATGTAGGTGGTGTTCCGCTTTTAGGAAAAGTTCTTTTTTTTTAAACGGAGGTAATTTCAAACTCAAATATAATGAAAATGAAAAATATTTTTTAATTTTTTTTGCACCGTTTAAAAGATCTTAATAAGATCTATCAAACAAAATCCATATTAGTAGAAAAATTATTTGTGTAAATACATAATTTTTGAACTTGAAATTACCTTCTTTTTCTAAAAGTTTTTTTCCAAGAAATCGGAACACCCTCGTAGTCTCAAAATCTGGAAAGTATGATCAAGAAGATGGAAGGAGATACAATTCAGTTGCTTTTTAATCATTACATGTGCAGTTCAACAGTTGTTCAAATACATCTAGACGGCTGCATTTAATGCAACTATGACTAAAATGCAGCTCTTTTGGGTCAGCATTAATTACAGTCTTAAACTATAGACTCCTTTCGTCATTGCATTTGCCGCACATGGAAATACCTCTGAGCATTAAGATATTAACTGCTGGTTCTAACTCAGTCTATAAAAACTTGCATTTAACTTCCATCTTGGCATGTTTCAGGGAGGGCAGAAGTTAAGGTAATGCATTGATTCTTTCATTCAAGAAATAGTTCAATGAATAGATTCTATTCTATAAAGTTGCTACATCTTAAGCTCCTCCAAAGTTTGCAGAAGAGGTGTGAACAACTATTGCTACTCATTCACTTCTTCCCAACTGTCTCACAGGTTGCTACTTCATCAGGTTAGCATTCCAAACTACCTCGTTTATTCTCTCAGCGTAAATGCATGCCAAATTGATGCTTCGTTGTTATACTTATTTGCCATAAATGCATACCAGTGTTGATACTCCCTAATATCTATTATGCTTCCATTGCCTAACATAGCCAATCCGTTTAGATTTGTACACACTATTGGAAACTAAACAAACTACACATCTAACTAGACCGAATTTAAATATACATGGAAAGCAAAAAATGAGCACGTACAGCTTATTTTGAACTTTCAAAAGAAAAAAAGCTTGCCTTAATGCATGAAGAAAAGAATTGCGACCACTTAAAAAGGGGAACAAAAACCTGCCATTGCCAACCAATTTCCATACCATCTCAAAGAGTTCAACGGTTCAACAACCATAAATATATACTACTGTCCGGGAACTCGACAATGGGAACCTTCTATCTGCCACAGCAACTTGAGCATACGAAAGAGGTACTTGTACATTCCATAGCTATATACGTGTATATATATATATATATATATATATATTTATATATACTTAAGCCATAAAGAACATACAAAAAAAATAAATTGCCTAAATTAAATTGATAACCTTTGCCATTATCTTAGGTGAATCCCCTAATCAAACTTTGGAAGCATCGCATTTCCATCGTATGAATCCAAAATCTACACTCCTAAATTTAAACCACTTTGAAAGCAATTGCCTCCACTTAACTTTGCCGATCTTTATCTTGTATATATAGGTGAATCAAAGAAAACCAAGACATTACTAAAGGCAAGGCACCCTACGCAGAAATCCAATTTCCGGCATCGTACCTTCCAATTGAACCCTATAAATTGCCCAATGTACCACCATGCGTATTTTGCTCAGCAAAAAGATTCCCAAATGAACCTGATCGTTTCTGTTTCTCGAGAGGAGAATGCAGCTTTACTCTGTCAATATTCCAGACAAGTTATTGGAACTTTACCAGGGCCAAAGTGAAAAATCAAAGCATTTCTTACACAATATCCAAGCCTACAACAATAACTTCGCATTCACCTCCCTCAGAGTGAATCTGATCTCAAATATACAACAAACAACGAGGGAATCTATACTTCATTCCCGAGCACAAGGACAAGTTTACCACTACATAAATAGCCTATATCCTCGAGACCGTGCTCCTTTATTCTTGCAACTTTATTTCCATGACACACACAAAGAGATTGACAATAGAATCAGCTTCACCCTCAACATCCCTTCGAGCATCTCTTCGAGCTGATCCGATTTTAGATGTTGGAACTTTGGGTGCACCCTTAGCATCTCAAGTAGGTTTATCTGATCGCGTTAAGTTCGGAAGCCTAGGTTTGGAGGTTTATTACTGCAGATAATTTTTGCAGTTAATGTATTTTTTTTGGTTTAATCAGTTATTCATATAATCTGATGCGAAATAGTGTGACATTACTATGTTTTCAATCTATTTTGTAGGTCGGAAGTCATGGTTCCATTTTGACTGAAGAAGATATGAGACACACTCTTTCTCCACTTGGAAAGAAATTAAATTGTATTTGAGCAGACAAATTGAAGGGAAGGAGAGATCGTTTTCTAAACAACTTGTCCATGCAAGCTCTTACTAGTAAGTAGCACGTTTGTCTTGGCATTTAAATGGGTTGGGAAGATGGCTACTTCAAGTTAGTAGTAGTTATTTAGTCTTGACATGAAAAAGTAAAGACCGAGAAAGGGTGGCAATATGAAGGAAGCAGATGAGTGCTATAAGAAAATCATCCATGAGACCTATGACTCCCAGTATTTCTAGACACAACAGTAGTAGATACATCCATTTTCGTGTTGTTCCTTTTCTACAACTCATCACTACATCATCAAACAATGTACGTATGTTAACTTCCTAACTACCAATTACACAATGAGCACGCAAAAACGTGCGAAGCACGAGGATTGCACTAGTATATATTTAAGTTAATAGCCTCTGTACAAGTGTTAATTTACATAATTATATCATATATATATATATATATATATATATATATATTCATGTCCATTCATATATAGTCTTTGTCCATCGCAATAATTTTGTGTATACAAGTGGTGTTAAGGCTCCATTTGTTTGGGTATAAAATATTTTTCGGTAAAATATTTTACCTAATTTTCAGTGTTTGGTTGTGTAAGAAATGAAGAAAATATTTTACATGTAAAATATTTTCCAATAATTAGATGAAAATGACTTATCCTTAAATTTTTTGTAAGTTATTTCCGAAATGAACCTACTGCGTTCTATGACAATTCTTACTGCTCAGATTCCTTGATCATCAGTTTTGACCTACATTCAATTCTAATATTCTCATATCTCTACCGTTTAAGCCCCCTCTAGATCTCTCTCTACACTATTTTGTTGATTTCTGAAAATATTTTCAAGTACTAACCAAACACCAGAAAATAAAAGTTTGAAATTTGTTTTCTGAAAAAATATTTTACATAGAAAATATTTTACAAGTTTGAAGTTTGTAAAATAAAAATTTGAAGTTTGTAAAATATTTTCCATTGAAACAAATGGAGCCTAAATCAATATTGTTTTTATAAGAAATGAATCCCTCAGCAAAAAAATTTACGAGACAATTAATAGAAATCAATATTGTTTTAAATCACGGCTTCGAAAAATGTAGCGGTCTCAGCGATATGGCCATATATATCGGACAATATTATAAGGTAGATAACGGTATCAATGTTATGTTGCAAATATTCAAAACAATTAATTTGTAAGATATATATATATGCTTGGATACAAAATTTAGTAAGTAACTAAGCCTTTCGAAAAGCAGAAAACTTTAAGACAGAACGGACCTTATAACCTTATAGTGTAAAATAATTACTTTGGTGAAAAGGCCGACAAAGAAGAATTGAGACGCCACTGGGAGGAGAGGAGCATCAAAAGCAGCAGCAAGCGAAAAAGAGCGGACCCTTTCTTCGATAGCCTTTTGACTACCTACATTGTCCAACCAATGGTTTAAATAACGTATAGGACACGTAATGATAATGGTCGAGGTGTAATGACAGTATTGAACACAACTTGCTACTCTTTGAGAACTAGATATTTCCGTCTTTGTGATTGAAAAATTATTGCGCCACACAGTCGATTAGATCCCTAATTTGTCCGGATTAGTTTGTCCCCTATTAGTATTTTGTCAACGTGATGAGTCCGAAGGCACTTCCATGTATACTTTGGTCTTGTGGAAACAAATTGGCTAATTCTAAAGCAGTTGAAAGAAGTCCCTAGGAAAGCTAGCTAACTACTAGCATATTCGTAGATTCTTCTCTCATTGGGATCGATCCCCCTGGGCATTTCTACTCAGGATCAGTTATGTTGCAAATATTCAAAGCAATTAATTTGTAAGATATATATATGCTTGGATACAAAATTTAGTAAGTAAAAGCCTTTCGAAAAGCAGAAAACTTTAAGACAGAACGGACCTTATAACCTTATAGTGTAAAATAATTACTTTGGTGAAAAGGCCGACAAAGAAGAATTGAGACGCCACTGGGAGGAGAGGAGCATCAAAAGCAGCAGCAAGCGAAAAAGAGCGGACCCTTTCTTCGATAGCCTTTTGACTACCTACATTGTCCAACCAATGGTTTAAATAACGTATAGGACACGTAATGATAATGGTCGAGGTGTAATGACAGTATTGAACACAACTTGCTACTCTTTGAGAACTAGATATTTCCGTCTTTGTGATTGAAAAATATATTATTGCGCCACACGGTAGATTAGATCCCTAATTTGTCCGGAGTAGTTTGTCCCCCCCCTATTAGTATTTTGTCCACGTGATGAGTCCGAAGGCACTTCCATGTATACTTTGGTCTTGTGGAAACAAATTGGCTAATTCTAAAGCAGTTGAAAGAAGTCCCTAGGAAAGCTAGCTAACTACTAGCATATTCTCCATATACACAATTGTCACTTTCTTCCACATCAAATACTGTAGAAGGAACGTAGTGAATAATTCATGACTTCTGCATCATACATCGACTACGCCGAAGTCAAATTTGTGCCCGGTTCGAAAAAAACCCTAATCAAGGTCAAGCTCAGTGAACCTGAAGGCCCATTTTGGTAGTGTCATCGAGCTCGATTCGAAATCCTGACCCTCGGGTAATAAAGCATTCATTAGATACACGTCCAAGGACTTAGAGCATTTACGTACACCAACGAATAACATAAATACCTAGGTTAAAAGTGTAATTTCAAATTCGCCTACCCACTTTTTATTTTCACCCTCCAACAATATTATTCTCCGTCCTTTTGAACTGTGGAAATTCTAATTGCAAGGAAGATTTGTAAGGAACCACGTAAGGAAAAATGAGTTTTGGCTCATTCCTGGTTCCACAAAAATTTAGAAAAATATCCATAAATTTTTGAATATTATTTTATGGGTTTCTTTAAAAAAATCAACTCTAATGGATATCAGTACGTATCACTTTTGGATTCGTATGGCGAAACTACTTAGTTTGTCCCTACGAATCAAAAAGTAATACTTACCGATGTCCGTTGAAGTTAATTTTTTATAGGGCCCCATAAAATAATATTCAAAATTTACTAGTATGAATATTTTTCTAAATTTTTATGGGATCCAGAATAAACTCAAACGCATTTTTCATTGCGTGATTCTTGCAAATCTTCATTGCGAATAGCAGGTCTCTTTGAACTGCTATTATTCTCTATATAGTGTTATGAAATATGGTGTTGGAATTGTGTGCGTGCGTGAGAGAGAGAGAGATGGGATATCAAAAGTCAAAGAATTAAAGGAGATTGTGACAATTAGTAAATATCATTGTCGACGAGAATTGAAACTAAAGAGATAAGATAACAGGAGTAGTTACCTTTCCCTTTTGGTGCCTTCGCTTTTGATATGTTAGTGTTTGGGGAGTGGGGTTCCGTTTTACTAAGATTTTTTATTTTTTGTTTTATGAAATAATCTAATTTTTTTTAGTAAATTATTTTTAATTTAAAAAATAAATATTTATTTTAGTTATTAAAACACATCTTGAATCACGTGGTTTGATCTTTTCAAAAAAAACGAAATTGTGGTTTGCGAAAAAGGGGATACAAAATCACACAAAAGACAAGAAAAAGTTGCTATCACTGATGTGATGTCATGAAATGAGTTATACATGACCTCACGATCAAAAGCCTTTAAGCAGTGAAAACTTACACAGCAGCATAATCATTCATTACAAATCAGATCCCTCAAGTATATATTCATTACAATTCATTTTGCAGTTCGTACAATTTTCTACCGACAACCCTTATCGAATTTTTTTATATCACTGAGCAATTTTTTGAGTTTTTTAACGACAAAATTCCATGCCCCACATATTTTGAGACAACCATCGCTCAACCCGAATAAAGATTAAAACAGGACAAATGTACATTAGAAAGATAGAAGTACTGAGAGAGTCTCAACAAGTGCACAATAAGATCTTTAGAGCATGCCCTGGCGGCTCCAAGCCCAAAATGCCCACAGCTGCATGTAAATGATTTTCATTTCAGTTGTGTGTTCATTTTAGTTGTATTTCCTGCGCATTTGTGCTTGTATTTCAGTTGTGTTTCTTGACTGTGGTAGTTAGGATAGCCAACTCAGCAATCCATGTAAGGATCTTGTGATCCAATTAGAGCTTCAGCTGGGTGAGCAATAAAGTAGTGTCTCTCCTCTGTGTGTTCAATTCAACAGATGACAATGAAAAGCTTCAATAGATTTCTGTCTCTAGAATTACATTTTTCATAGATTTTGGTATTAGAGTGGGACCCATTTTATTTTTTATTTTAAAATTTTACAATACACACCCTATAATAACAAACCAACAAAAATGCTACACAATGATAAACTCAAAAATAGGCACACGTGATAGAACTCAAAGCGGCTGTATATGACGAATATTAAGAAAATATAGTTCCACATTACTTACGACCCACCCTCACTCCCATCCCCAATATTTTCACTTGCATATTCACTCATGGGAGGGTGTGCCCCAACTGCTATTATAACAAAACTTCTACAATAACTCCATAGTGGTATGGGAGTATGATAATCCTATTAAATATGGAACCTTAAATTGAAAAGTAGGTAAATTACAGCTTTTATATCAAAATCACTCCCAAAAATATAGGGTGGTTTTCCTAAAAACAATATGGTTTTAAGAATTTTTGACCAAAAAAATCTAATATTACTTACAACAAAAACGTATTTTATATAATATTCCTTAAGGTAAAACTTACTATGTTACATAACAACACGTCTTTAAGAAACACTTACTATACTTGTTGAGAACACTTATCGGATTACTGACAAAACTTACAATAGAATAAAAAAAAAAACGACTTAGGAGCATGATGCTCTCAAACCACTTGGGAGCATCATAGCTAGAGCCTATAGTATATATATAGATAAGGCCACTATGGGTTTTTTGCATGCTAAAACCCAGAACAATCTCAAAGTCCATTTCACCCAAAACAAAAACAAAAACACTACGTACCCAAATCAAGGCAATTGCTTTCTCGATTGCACTGATCAAAAAACGATATTTCCACTCAACTAAAATGAGTCAAGGAGGTAATGACGATAAGCAGGCTCCCAAGATTCCAACAAAGACCATTGGCGAAAAGTTCAACGATGGTACCGAGAAGATCAAATCCTTGTACTCTTTCGCTCGCATTTACAAGGTGCCCGAAGATCTTCGAAAGCTGAACGAATGTGCCTACGTCCCTCGCCTAATTGCTATCGGCCCTCTCCACTGGAAGGGCGAACACCTCCAAAAACCTATGCAAGACGTCAAAATGGATTACGCCAATCGCCTGTTTCTCCGATTGACCGAAGGAATAGCTGACTTGAAAATTAGGGATGAGAAAAAAGACGAGTTGATACAAGAATGTGTGGAGAAAATGAAGAAGTGCACAATCAAGGCCAAGAAATACTACGCAGAAGAATTAGAGCTGAATGACGACGAGATGGCGGAAATGATGCTGGTCGATGGTTGCTTCATCCTCGAACTTCTCTACTTCTACTACCATACCAATTATTGTCAGGTATATATGAACTTGTCATAATAACAAAACCCACACGGATATTCCCCTAGGGGAATTTCACGTCTCTCTCTCCTCTCTGCTCTCTTTTCTCTCTCTTACCCACATATACAATTCAAAATGTAGATATTTATGACCGGAGAGTTTGATAACAAATTAAGCTTTTACTCAAATATTTACTCAAATTTAAGTAAATATATATATGGTTAAGGAGCGGAGATGCTCTTAAAGAATATGCAAACCAAACTCAACTCAACAAAATTTGATTCGTAATTTTGCATCCCAAAAAGTAGAAACAATACATTTCTTAAATAAATGAGAATATACTTTTTCGTAAAATGCCAAACCTTTTGTCTCAGGTTTGTAAGGACTCGAGTAGCATTCTGCAGCCTATAAATGGAGGAAAACAACCGAGGGCAGATCCTATTTGCGATAGCATCTTGACAGCCAACATCGTCAGACATGATTTGATGCTCCTCGAGAACCAGATTCCTTTCTTCGTGCTTGAACATTTGTTCCAGCTCACAGTGGCTAAGATCCCTGCGGATCCAACCACGCGGTGTCCCTCTAAGTTGTCCCTCGAAGATTATGTCCGTTCGTACTTTTCCCAGTTTTTGAGTCTCGAAGGCGGACAATCTAGCGACCACTGTATCCTTTCGGTTTGTGATTCTTCAAAAGAAACTAAACAGGGAAAGACAGAGTCAGGGAAAGCTAATGACTACTATCACATTCTACACTTAATACACAGGGGTTACATTCCAGGCGGCGAAGAAGAAGAAAGCGAACAAAATTCCAAAAAGCATTGCGAATTAATGCTCTCTGCATCGGACCTCCACTACGCAGGAGTCAAGTTCGTACCTACTACGGATCTACACAAGGTCAAGTTCATCAACAAAGGCATAGGCTGTTCGCAGTGTCGTACCCTCGAGTTTCGAATCCCGACCATCTATATAAGCAAGACCACAGAGTCATTCCTCAGAAACGTCATTGCCTTGGAACAGTGTTCCCCTGGGGTTCCGCGGTACTTCACGTCCTACGCGAAGCTCATGGACATGTTCATTAACTCTGAGCAAGACGTCCGAGTGCTTATAAATGACAGAGTCATATATAATTACTTGAGCACGGACGAGGACGTCCGTGATCTATTCAACAAGCTGTGCAAGGAAGTTGTACTGGAGGACTTCCATTTTGACAAGGACTGCCGAGAAGCATCCAAGTTTACTATGCGTTGGCAGACGAGGGCTGTGAGATACGTGACTCGCCTGTTCTTTGCTAATCCCTGGCCGGCCTTTGCTTTCTGCATTGGCTTTGCCGCTTTTGGGATAACGCTTTATCACTTTGGTTACGCGATTCGCGCACGGTATCATCGATGATCATTAGCTTTGTCCTTGTTTCAGTTTCGACTGGAACTGCAACAGACATTGCGTGTCAGAAGGATTCAAATCTGAATTGCATCTCCTTCGGATGTTTTGTTTTATGTTTCTGGGTTAGCTATGGTATGTTTGTCTGCTTTCCCCTTTCTCGATGTACCCTATCCAGCCTAATAAAACCCTTAATTTTGTGCTGAGTAAATAAAAATGTTGTTTATGTTCAACTTGAATTTGCTGTGAGAATTGCCAGTATTTCTAAATGTATAGTTCATATGTGCCCGGAAGGAACTGGACTTATTAGTGAAATTGTCATTACAGATAGCTATATAATGACAATATTGCAAGTTGTCATAGAAACTGGTTATTTTGAGGAGATATACTTTTTCACAGAGGCTCCACGAACAACCTGTTTATGGAGCGGCGCAATCTCAGCCATCCATTCGCGCAATCAATGATCGAGATTCATTTTCAATTATAACCGGTTACAATTAATTATTATCAGTCATAATTGATTTTCAATCCGGATCGTCCAAAAACACTTTGAATGGTTACGATTGGGCTCCGTAACTTATTCTTTACGGAAACAACCGTAAAGAAGATTTTCTGTATTTTGAGACAATTTCAGATGTTGTCACTAAAATTAAATATTTAGTGACAATCTTGTCATGTTGTCACAAAGAAAGCGTCACTAAAAGTTCGGCGGGAAAAAATTGGGTGCCACAATCAATTAGTGACAAGAATTTTGTGGCAATATAAGAAAGTTTCACACAAGGTTACCAATTGTGACAAAACCACCACCTTGTCACTAATTCTACAATATTTTAGTGACAAAATCATATTTAAGGTATTATTTTTCTAAAGTAATATTGCATGAGTGTGACAACCTATGAAGACCTGATCTATCCTTCAATGTAAAACTTAAATAAGGCATCCAAAATTATAAGTACTAATGCATTACAACCACAACAATCTTTAACAACCACCATCTTTAGTTTCAGTAGCATGTCAAGCGCACCTATATAGCATCCCATGCATGGGTACATCAGTAAATGTACAATTTCTTGTAGTGAGTGAAAATTAGAATGAGCTGTAGATGTACTCAACTTTAGATTTGAAAAATCATGTAAAAATTAAATTAGCATGCATTTGCTTATTGCATTTTTTACTTGATTGCTCATGATCATGCATCATCTCCATATTGCTAATTTGGCCAGTTTCTCAACAACTTAGAATTGCTGGAAAACAAGTGAAACAGTTTTTCAGAGCCCAATAAGTCATGACGGGTCACCTTCAACTTGTTTGAAAACAGGGGATGAAAATGATAAATACGTAGTTGTAATCTTGTAGATGCTTTCGAAAGAAGGCTCAAACATACTGTACGGCAATGAATTGCTTTTTGTCATTCGTTTTCGGAAAAAAATTCCAAACCACACATGTTAATTTGAAACCACTATAGATAAAGTAGTCTGGTCCCTCACAAAGGCAACTTTGCAACACACTAATTAATTTAGGGACAAAGACAAGCATTGAACTCGAGAAGGTCCAAATTTGTGACGAGAAGTTTTTATAAACATGAAATAAAATTTTTTTTTATGTGGAGAAATAGAAAGAAATTCCCATGAGTTTAATAGTTTAAAAGATAAACAACCCAAAGTATAAAGCTACAATGCTTAGGGAGGAGCAGCCGCACTAGCTCTCTATTACAAAATGGATCACTGGCTCTATTACAAAGCGGATTAATTTATAATTTTTGTAACTGTTGTGTGGTGCACAAAACTTTGTTAGCACCGACCTAGCAAAATGATTAATGGGCTTGATGTACATCCTTGCACTCTAACTCGGTAAATCTTGCAAAAAGAGAGCTTCAAAATCGCGTGGCCAAGGGTGCACAACAAAAATTTGTTAGAAAGTGACATAAAGCAGGATAATTTTTTGGGTAAATGATTCATTTTATAGCCAACCAAGCAAAAACTCAAGGGAGGAAAACCCCATTACTATCAAACTTTACAAAGAAAGCCTACAACAAACTACTAAACGCAAAACCCCCCAAGGGACAAAATTCCCGGCATGTTAGAGCGGGATATTGTTAAAGTCCAAGGACTTAGTAATTGATTTTCATAAAATTGAGTGGGTTCAATTTTTGTTAGCTCATATGATTGAAGTGGCCGGCTGGAGCTGTAGAGGGTCTTGGTCAAAATGGGTACGTTTTCAATATGCTGGGATGTGAATGCTCGAAGCTTGGGATGCAAAATATGGCTGGATGTCAGTATCGTTGGGCCTTCAATATAACTTACAGCTGGGCTAATCCTGGAGGCAATCAATCAATCTCTGCATCTATACATGTGTAAGCCTGTCTGCATACTGAAGCGTATGGCCTTTTATCCTGTTGTAAGTTGTTCTTTGGGTGGTGAGAGAGTTCGGACTTGTTTGATAACCTAAATTCAGCACTTAAAATTGAATCAATTAAGTAATAAGTGATTCAGTAGGTTTGATAACGATATTATACATTGCTTAACAAAATAAGTGTTACTTAAAATGTAGGTTAAAAAGTTGAAAAAATTAAGTAGCTTTGAGCAACTTAATTCTAACTGATTTTTTGTTTACTTTCATGATCATTAATCACCATACCACCACTACAACCACTCCCACCACCACCACCACTCCTACAACCACTCCACCACCACCATTCCCACCACTACTCCACCACCACCACTTCACCATCACTCCTCCTCCACTACCACGGCCACCACCACCACCACTCCCCTATCACTCCATCACCCCCACCGCCATTACCACATTGCCACCACTCCTACCACACCGTTGCCGCTACCACCACCACAATGTCACCATTGCACAACTATCACTCCACCGACACTACTCGCTGTCACCATTACACCATCACTCCATCGCCACCACCACCATTACACCACCACTACTCACTGCCACCGTTACATCACTATCACTCCACCACCACCGTTACACCATTATCGCCAACACTCCAACACCACCACCGCCGCCGCTGCCACCACTCCATCACCACCAACACACCACCACAATCACCATTCCACCATTATTATAAGTACATTGTGACCATTAGTAAATTAATAGAGAATCGAAACTAAAATTAATTTATCATTTTTTAATTCTGTAATTAATATGTTTACCAAACAGCTTTTCAGCTTAAAAAATTCAGCATTTAGCTTTCAGTACTTAATTTTTCAGCTTTCAGTTTCAGTTTTCAGTTATCAAACAGGCCCTTCGTCTACAAGGAGTTGGGTGCCGTAATTTAGCTCCGTTTACTCGTACTTATTATTTCTTACATAGATGTGGACCCCAGTCAGTCATGTACATCATTTCCATTGCACATCACAGTGCCAAATTTTTGCATAATCAAGAGAAACCAATTGTAGCAGAAATAAACTCATCCCGAATCCCGAACCGAATGAGAAGTTGAAAACTCACTGGAAAAAACGGTATCACTGAAGTCTCTATATACGGACCACCATTGCATTCAGGCCACCCTCCTAACCTAATTACCTAATCACTCAACTTCCTCACTATCTGTTAGAATAATATTAGGAGATATAATATTTACCACGTTCTCTAAGATTTATTGCTGTATTCCTTGTTCAAACTAGGCTTTATCATTCATGTTTCCTAGTAATTCTATGTTTCCTTGTTTTGCATGTTTTTCTAATTTTCTTAGGTTTCTTGGTCAACAACTCTTGTACGTAGCCTCTATATAAAGACAGGCTAGGATTATATTTTAAACACACATCAAAAGCAATATTTTTTGTCAATTCATATGCTAGACAAGGAACTCCTATCATTGTACTCTAAAATAGTTATAGGAGTGACGTATCCTACCCAAAATCGAAAACCAAAAGAGAAACTAGAAAAAGGAAAAAGCAAAGTTTCAAATAGAGGATTAATGCTAACAGTAATTAATTATACTTTCAATATGTGAATGGTTTCACTGGTTTGGTACTTTTTCATATACATCCAGGAGTTCCATTCTTACATTTGGCAGCTTTCCTATGGTATTAGGCAGAAGGAAAATGTAAAAACAACCCGCTGGGATTTTGTTCAGTCTTAGTGTAAAAATGTGAAAAGTAGCGCGTGAAAGTGTATTGAAAACTATAAAAAGTAGCGTGTTTTTCTTGTCATTTTGTTCGGCCTATAAAAGCCCATTGGACTTTTTCGATTAGCATATATCCCGAAGTGTAAAATATTGGATTGAGTTAATTCTTTTGGTTATCTCATCTAATGTTTGGGCACGGCCAGCCTGACATTGCCGGGCCTAAGACGAGTTCCGAAGAAGGGATAATGATGTTTTAGAAAAACTCACTCATGAAAAATATTGCCTACAAAGTATTCATCATTTGAAGTTCGTGACGACCCTTTCATAAGAAAATGAATAGCGACTGCACAACATTATATATCTGGGCTCAGTTTAGGGGCCAGAGTTTTTCACAGACACGTTTCAAGTTCACGGCTTTCCAGCCTAACAACCCATATTGGACAGCAGGCCAAGGGCCCAGTGGAAGTTTTACGGTCCGATACTGAATGATCCACTTTTTAGTCATGCATTGCTAAATTCTGAGACGAAGGGTTTTTGTTTTTCCCAATATATTATACATGCATCTGTGGGGGTTAGCAGAAAATTAATATGTTAACAATCAAAGAGGGTTCGAAGTCTCTCTATAGACTCGAATCTCAAACCTCCCCCTACAAGACAAGAGGTACAATCAAACGGGTTAAGAGCTACATCTAAACAAAGGTTAATGGTAGTGAAATGATGGCCCTTATATTTCAATATACCACTCTACACGTTCGACTACTTGGATACTTTCATGTCTTTCGTAAATTTTTTTTGTCATTCATTAAATCTAATCTACTCTATCTTAGGAGATGAGTACGTACGAAAATCAAACCCTACCTACGTGCATGTGAGTATAAGGGAGACACCAATTGTATTGCACTCCATTTGCATGTTTCATAATTATTGACCTAGGAAGAGACCCGGGGGTGCTGTAGTGCACCCCCTGCACTACATGTGAAGTACAGCCAATCCAAGTGTCCATCTCGGCAATGGACGGCTCGAATTTTCATCCGAATAATAGACGGCTAGGATTGATAGGAACTCGGATTAAATCCAAGCCGTCAGTGCCGAGATAGACAGTCAGATTGGGTGCACTACACGGTGTAGTGCGCTACAACACCTCTCAAATCCGAGCCGTCCATTGCCGATATGGACGGTCGAATTGGCCATACTACACGTGTAGTGTGGGGGGTGCACTACAGAACTCCTGGGTCCTAGGAAGATAATGCTCACTTTCAATTTGATGCCTACACCTTTGGAATATTGCAGAGTGATTCACGTGGTTGAACCTTTCCAAACAAAAAAGACTAAAAGAGGGCATACATCAGTGGAGGGTTAGTGAAAAATTAATTGTTAACAAACCAAAGGGGGTTTGAATTCTTCCTGCAGACTCGAACCCCATGCCTCTTCTTGCAAGATAAGAGGTACAACCAGATCAATTGAGCCAAATTTAGACAAAGGTTAATGGTAGTGAAACATATGGCCTTATATTTCAATATATCTATACTACTTCTTTTAAATGTACGAAACTGTTTCCTACTCTTTCATTTTCACAAATACCCCTTGCAACTGCAATTAATCCCAGCCCACCCCACACCTCTTTGGCTATCACCAATCGAAACAATGAAACACTCCAACGAACAGTTCTTTCCAAGCGATACAATGCAACACCCCCAATGGAAACACTACACACAACAACAACCGCTTCCCCTAGCCTCCCCCAAAACCGATCCATCCTCCTTCTGGAAGCCCCTTCACCTCTGACTCCCCTGGCCTCCCAAAAAACAACTGCGCCATCCTTCTGGGCACCCCGTTCTCCTGCTTAGTTACTCCGACAGCCTCCGACCAAGACTCCAACAACAACAACGTACCGGACTGAACCCAAGTGCATCCCAATACAAGGCCAAGACAGGTAAGTCATGCATTCAAATTTTCACCCTATCTTTGATTGCAAACACTCTCCCCTTTCCCCTTTGTCCACCTCTATAGACCATAAATACGCATACCACTGTTTGGCAAAAATGTCCCTTCGAAGACCAGACTTTCCCCTTCCCCCTTCATCCACCAATGTTTCTGTAGACCATAATTACGCACACCAACTGTTTGCCAAAATGTACCTTTGAAGACCAGTTGAAGATGTCGAACACGAGAGCACTTAAACAATAACAATAGAAGTTGGGATGCTTTACAAAAAGTAACGTGAAAGGATACACTAAGACTTCACTTGAACAGTACAGACACTTGCCAAAAATACTGTTCAGTAGAACCCGAAGAGAAGAATATGTCTCCAAAAAATTATTCTGACCTGGACAAAGATAGGTGCGTAAACAAGTTGTTTTTGTAGTTGCGTTTTGAATGACTGTTCATTTCATCACCACTGATTGCCCTCCCTAGATGGCATGCCTGTGGACTGTGTATACGTGCAAAAAATTATTGATTGGGATTACGTATTGTACCCCATTACACATTATTGTTATTGTCATTAACATCTTATATGAAATGAAACTGAAAATCTTCCGTGTTTTACCCTGCAAATTTCTGATAGAAATTGTGTGGCCATTGCAGCTTATTGGATTCTTATCCAAGTTTGTGGTTGTTTGACTTTTATGATTGTTATGGAAAAATCACTAATAATAGAAAAACCCTTCGATAAAAAGAAATAGTTTTGGGAAAACGATTTAGATATAGACAATCCTACAAGAACATAAATAAAACAGAAGTAAGGGTTAGAGAATTGGTGTGTGTAATCGTGAGAGGCACGTCAAAGACGCTGTCCTAAAGTTGCAGGAATCTAGCAGAATGCAAAGATGCGCTAGATGGATTTGCCAAGTTTATAATGACCTGAATAAGCTCAGATAGATTGCATAGGCTCCTAGTAAGCCATAAAATACTCTTGATCAACATATTTAAACACAAACTTTTGCAAAGTTGGCAGAGATAAACCACCAGCATAAGAGGGCATATATGTGACGTGTAATTTTCGGATTAAAAATGAAGTGCGTTTTTTTAGGAATTTTTCACACAAAATTAAAGACGAGATATCTGGTACGAAAAAACTCAAAAAATCAAAAATGGAAACAGCTTATTTTTTACTCGAAATTATGCATCTTTTTGTTGGGAACTATCAAAATGGGACGGAGAGAGTACATTGGATGAAACCACCAGTCCCCACTTGCTTCTACTGATCCAACTGAAAAATCCTGTACACACTAAATTAAAGTAGTTGACTAGATATATTACGAGTCTCTTTAAACGAATTTGTTGGTAGTGGCATTGCGTTGTTAGTGAAGTTTTAGACAACATTTAATCTTTATGGTGCAACTTGGAGCAATGGCAAACTGATGTAGGTTCTCGTGAATTGAAATTGTTGTATATTGGAGAGATTATAGGCCTGTTTGATTGGCCAAACTAGACACGAGACCGGATTATAACTGTTGTGAGAGGTCATTATTGGGATTTGAAGCCAACTATTGGATGGGGAGTATCATATCAGTGGGTCATGGGTGGCGTCAGATGACTAACCATCCAAAACATGAGATGCTGTTAATCCTTTATCTATTTAGTTGGAATAGTTATAGGTCGGGTCACTGGTAGTCCCGTCAATAAACATGGCCTATAGATATAGCAGATCAAACTCCTTGAGTAATGTAATTTCTTTGAACGGTATATCAATGCCTGGCAAATTAAGTGAAATGAATCATAGATTTGAATGGTCAAAGATTA
Source organism: Rhododendron kiyosumense (assembly GCA_019656275.1). Classification (NCBI taxonomy): domain Eukaryota; kingdom Viridiplantae; phylum Streptophyta; class Magnoliopsida; order Ericales; family Ericaceae; genus Rhododendron; species Rhododendron kiyosumense. Next base: position 189,951 of record BPLS01000644.1, read on the forward strand.
TGTAGAACTTCAAAATTCAGTTAACTAAGTTTTTGGAATGGATTTTGAATGCATTAGTGCTTCATAATGTGCAATTTGATTCTTCTATTTTTGAGTCAATAAGAGAAAGGACACGTTTCCACTATTTGAGGATTGGATATCCCAGCGAAAACCAACCACGTGAACCTTAAGCCTTGTTTCCAATAAATAGAAGGTCTGTTGCAGGAATTTGATCATCTGTTTTTTCTGCTCTCATGTTGAAAATGATTCATTTCCGTCATACAGCTTAAAGAGTTAAAGTAGAAATGGATGGAATTGTTTGGTAATGCATCTGGAATATTTTGTACTCGCTTCCAAATTAGCAAACTTTTCTGTGGGAAAAGGCCTCTGATGTCTAAACTCCAGCCTGAGTGGGTTTCTTAGAGTGTATTATAGACCATACTCTTAGGATGTTAGAATCTCACTCTTTACTCTTAGCTGTAGTCTGCAATAAGAGTTGGAATATCACATAAGTCTCCGTGTCTCTCGACTCTCTCCCTCTCCAACACACACGTGTCCAGGTTCAACACATAAGCCTTTTTTCCCCCTCACATTTGGCGTTCCTGTTTCCCTTTGTAGGGAGGGATGGTTTAACACACAACATGTTGAATAACATCCATAACCACTGGAAACACGCTAAGGCAGTGAGGATAAAGTGTATGGGTGTACCCACAGTTGATATGAAAAATGTCTGCACTCAACTTGAGGTACTTTATTTACCCGAAGTCTAACGCCATATTCTTTTCTTGGTTTCAATACTTTATAGTGAGGTACCTAGGAAGGAACAGTAGCCATGTAGCCATTTCCTTTGGACATAAGTCACACAACCACTTGCATTTCACATATCAGAAGTCAGAAAATTAAGTCAATGAATTGGGGTTGATTTGTTCTATTCTTTTTCCGACTCCATTCAGTAGTCATCGATATCATGCCATATGGGGGCAAAACAAAACCACGTGCAATGCACGTGCACACTCACTAGTCACTTTAAAAGTCCAACTAGTTGTATACTTTCATGTGTTTCGTAATTATTGGCCTAGGTAGTCGGAAGATAATAGTCACTTTCAAAATTTTTTTTTTAACGGCGAAAGCAACAATTTAATTAAGGGGAGGGGGAAAAGGTGCATCCCACCAAATGTTGAAAAATACATCCAAAGGGCAAAGCCCAAACATTTAAAGAAGGCCTACAGGCCCAAATAATACAAATAAAGCTCAATACCCCAAAAGGCCTAAAAAGCCCGACTCAAACAATTAAGTACAAAAAAGAGCAATTAGCCCAAAGGGCTAGGCCCAACCCAAGAAGTCCAAAACAAACCCTAACTAATTGACATCCAACACAACCAAGCTGCCTGTTGCCGCCACCCATGATCACACAATAGCACCCCGATCGTCGATCAAACTTCTCCAATCACCACGATGCCTCCATAGGCCATCCCAATAGGAAAAAATTGAGGCAGCCATCAAACAACCAACCATTGCCGCGGGTGCTCACTAATCCGTTGAGCAAAAACCGCGGCACTAAATAGTAACCACAGCGGGAGCCATGCCACCCGCGCCGCCCAACCACCCGAACTCCTTGTCGTTAGGCAAAAATCAGAGTCCTAGGAGAACAAACCCAACCGGAGATCAAGGAGAGGACTCACGACTGAGAAACAGGGGACAATGTGAGGAGCATAGAGAGAGGAAACCACCAGTAGGGTCTGGGATACAAAGAAATACAGAGGGGAAAGAGAGAAAAGGGGGAATGAAGATCCATACCAACCACCAACCAACTCGTGGGACATCCCCGCATGGCCACCATGAAGCTACAGCAAATCGGCTCCCTAAAACGACCAGGGAAAGCGGATAAAGAGATTTGAACCAGCATCATCCATCGGAGCCACCATCCCCGCCCAATCTGTTTCCGCCCGTTCATTTTGAATAGGGAAAAAAAAGAAGGAAAACGAAGGTGGAGAGGATCAGAGAAGGGGAAGACAGAGGGTTGAGAAAGAATGTGGAAAGAGAGGGAGAAGAGAGGGTGAGGGGGAAACAGCTAGCGGCGTCTTGCGGATGCCGCTCCCCCCGAGAGAAACCCTAGGGCGGCGACTCTTGGGGATCAGAAGAGATTTTTTAGAGAGAGAGAGAGAGAGAGAGAGAGAGAGAGAGAGAGAGAGAGAGAAATGGTCACTTTCAATTTTGATGCCAACACCTTTGGAATATTGCAGAGTGATCCATGTGGTTGGACCTTTTCAAACAAAAGTGACTAAAAGTGGGCATACATCAATGGCCCGGCCGGAGGGTTAGCATAAAATCAATATGTTAATAACCAATGGGCCTTTGAAGTCTCTCTCCATAGACTTGAACCCCAAAACTTGCAGAGTGATCCATGTGACTGGACCTTTCCAAGCAAAAAAAAGAAGAAGACTAAAGATGGTATACATCAGTGGAGGGTTAGCGAAAAATAAATATATTAAAAGGAGTTTGAAGTCTTTCCATAGATTGTCTCAAATCTCAGCTCCCATTGCAAGACAAGAAGTATAATCAGATGGATTAATAGCCACATCGACATAAAGATTAATTAATGGTAGTGAAATGATGACCTTATATTTCAATAGATTATCACTTTTCAAGTCCAACTACTTGATAATTTCACGGGTTTCGTAATTATCAACCTAGCTAGGAAAGATAATGGTCACTTTCAATTTTGATGCCTACACCTTTAAAATATTGCAGAGTGATCACAACGCTGGACCTTTCCAAACAAAAATGACTAAAGAGGGCATACAAGGATTAGTGGAAAATTAATATGTTAACAACCCAATGGGGTTCGAAATCTTTCTATAGACTCGAACCCCAAACCTCACAATGCAAAACAAAAGATACAATCAAATGGATCAAGAATCACATCTAGACAAAAGGTTGGTGCATGGTAGTGAAATGATGGCTATTTCAATAGATTATCACTCTACAAGTCCAACTACGTGGGTGCATTCTTGTGTTTTATTGACCTAGAAAGATAATAGTCACTTTAAATTTTGATGCCAACACCTTTGGAATATTGTAGAGTGATTCACGTGATTGGACATTTCCAAACAAAAAAAACTAAAGAGGAGTAAAAAAGAAAAGAAAAGAAGTCGTTATCAAAAAATGAACGATTCTGATTATTTTTGGATTCGAGATGAGCTATCTGTGCGGGCTTCTACCATTGAAAAAATTGAAGTTGTTCTGGCTAGTTTCATGTGAATGATATGGAAATAAAAACAGTAATCACATCACACAGCACACATGTGAAGTCATTACTCATAAGAATGAGGTATAGATGACTCTTGAGAGTTGTGAACCGTGAGGCTAAAGTTTTCAGGACATGAAAAGTGAAAACAACGACAACCTCCTCCGTTATTACGTATAAGACCTTTCATGTTTTGATATTATAAATTGTTCCTTGAATCCTCCTCTATAAATGATAGGACCTCAATTTCTAATTTCATTGAACAAAAAAGTGCTATAGCTCCCGTTATTTGTAAAGAGTGAAGAGAAACATTGTAAGAAATATTTTTCTAAAATTTAATTGGTTCATTAAGCTCAATCCCTTGATAAATAGTCTTCGAAAATCGCTATATTTCATGTATGGTGTTTTGCTATCTGCTATATTTATTTACCAATGACCAATTTTTGGCTAATTGTCTTTAAAAAAAATCTCCATGCCACATAGTTTGAGACCACCCTCGATTAAAAAAAGATAATAGTCATAGACAAATAGTGCCACTCTTGTCCATGAAAATTTCTCAAAAGCTAAATCCAAAATGGAAGTGATTGTTTTAGCCCATCATTTGTGAGGGATCTCGAGGTTGGTTTCTTACACGGTAATGTGACTAATGTCATGGCGTCACGGAAATGAGAAATAGATGACCTCACCAGGAAGAAAAGTTTGCTGGCAGCGATACAACGACCTCATCAATGGGTGTCAACATCATATATTGATTGCTCTGAACATGACCTTTATAGGGTGGGAAATGCTTCGTACCCGGAACAAAGACACAGAAATTACTAGGGCTGCAAACGAGCCAAGTTTTGCCTTGCTCGAGCTCGGCTCGCCTTAGTTTTCCTCAGCTCGAGCTCGGCTCGAGCTCGAATCGAGCTGAAATATGTGAGCTCGAACTCGGCTCGAATATATATACAAAAGCTCGAGCTCGGCTCGGCTCGAATTGCTCGTTCGGTACATGTATGGGTATTGGTATATGTATATGTATATGTATATATATATGTAAATGTAAGCTCGAGCTCGGCTCGAATGGCTCGTTTGGTATATGTATGTGGCAGCTCGCGAGCTCAACGAGCCGAGCATCAAGTGGCTCGAGCTCGGCTCGTTTATGAAACGAGCTGAAAATTTTGGCTCGACCTCGTTCGTTTGCTTGATGAACCGAGTTCGAACGAGCCGTTAGCGAGCCGAGTCACGAGCCGCTCGCGAGCGGCTCGGTTCGTTTGCAGCCCTAGAAATTACCCAGAATAATAACACTTTAGTCCAAAACAATGACACCTTTGGTCCTCCGTCCATAAAAGGTATGGGTCCCATCCACTAACTCATTAAATACTTGTTCCTCCTGTTTCTCCTGTGGTGCTACAGTTCCCGATGACCAAGGTATCCTGATCGGATCCCGATGTCCCACTGGGCCCATTTCGACCACTGGACGGCCGATTCAAAACATGTAGATATAAAGCAATGGAGTATTTGGATTGTGCACCTACACACATCGAATGCCGTTGATTCTCGCATAAACCCATTTGTTTTTTTTTTTTTGAATTTTTGGACGGCTCGGATCAGCCGTCCGGTGGCCAGAGTGGGCCCGGCGGAGTGTCGGGATCCGATCGGATCCTTGGTCGAAAACCGTAGCCTTTTGTCGGATTTTTTTAAGATAAAATAAATGGTTGCTTAACCTCTCTTATGATATGCAAATACAATTTTAATTTTTCTTAATTTAAACAGATCATTTTCTAAATTGCAATTTTTACAATATTTACACATAGCATTGCATACCCTTAAATACCTAGTTGATCGAACCACATTAGTTTATGGAAAAAAATGTGTATTGAAATGGGTTACATAAAAATTTAATGTCTAAATGAGTAGTTGAGCAGTTTGCCCCTACGATTTTGGAAGAAATACTTACCGATATCTGTTAGAGTTGATTTTTTACAGGGCCCCATAAAAATTATTTCAGAATTTATAAGTATTTTTTTGTATTTTTGTGAGATCCGGAATGAGTCCCATGCACATTCGGTAGAAGTGTGCGGTAGAATTGTTCGGTATGGTTGGGGTGACTATGGGTCAAGAAGGTGGCTCGGTGACATCATATGTTTTTTGGCCTAAAGGGTGGAAAAAAAGAAAGAGAAACAGAAAGTCTACGGTTCCCGACGAAGGATCCGATCAGATCCCGACGCCCCGCCGGGCCCACTCCGGCCACCGGAAGGCCGATTCGAGCCGTCCAAAAATTCTATAAAAAAAAAAACAAATGGGCTTACGCGAGAATCAACGGCATTCAATGTGTGTAGGTGCACGATCCAAACACTTCATGGTTTTGTATCTACATGTTTTGAATCGACCGTCCGGTGGTCGGAATGGGCTTGGTGGGGCATCAGGATACAATCGGGATACCTTGGTCATCGGGAACTGTAGCACCACGGGAGAAACATGAGAAACAAGTATTTATGCTTTGTTTGGATTGAGATTTGAAAAGTGTTTTTGAAAAATAGTAGGGGTAATGAGTGGAGAGAGATAGAGAGAGAAAGGTGGAAAGTAGGGAGAATCTAGGGGGAATTTTTTGAATTTTTTTTTTAAATCGCGAAGTGAACAAGGCATTAAGAAGTTAGTGGGTGGGACCACTACCTTTTATGAATGGAGGACCAAAAGTGTCATTGTTTTGGACTAAAGTGTTATTATTCTGGGTAATTTTTGTGTCTTTATTCCGGGTACGTAGCGTTTCCCTTATAGGGTGCATATATATTTCTGCGAAACAGTTGTGTGATATTGCTATCGCATTCATTTTGCCTTCATTTATAGTAGGACCCATCTAGGAACAACTTTTTCAACCACATTTTCCTCTCAAGTATATTTTCAAGTCGTAAAATTGTAGTAATTCATTTTGCAGTTTGTACAATTTTCTACCTATAACCCTTATCGAATTTTTTTATACCACTGAGCAATTCTTTGAGTTTTTTTACAAGAAATTTCCATGCGCCACATATTTTGAGACAACCATCGCTCAACCCAAATAAAGATTAAAACAGGACAAATGCACATTAGAAAGATAAACGCTGTGTTTGGTTCGCAATTTTGGATTGAAAATTTTGAGTTAAAATGTAAAAATGTGTGATTGGATGAGTTATTTCAAAAATAAATGGGACCTCTTGACTGGGACTGTAGCCAGAAAAGAATAAAAGAAAAAGGGATGGATTAGACTGGGTTGACAGTTGGACAATAGTCTGTCCCGTTTTCCTCTCTCTCCAATTACTTCCCAACTCATCTCTCTCTCGGAAATTCATCCCAACCACTCATTTCTCTTTTGAAAATTCATCTCAACCATTCATCTCTCTTCTGAAAATTCATCCCAAGTCCCAACCTCCATGTACAGCTACCTTTTCGAATAACAGGTGAAATGGTACGGAAAAAACATAGGAGGGTGTGAGAGATGGGGCCATGTTTACTACACACCGTCAGATTTTAAAGTAAAAGATATGTCTTTACCGGCTTCCTTCAACACTTTTTGGGCCCACCCCTTTTTGCCATTCAAAAACAACTCTCTGAAAAAAAACTCAAAATGTGAAACCAAACACAGTGAAAAGCATTGAGAGAGTCTCAAAAAGTGCACAATACTCTCTTTAGAACTTATCCTAGCGACTCTGTAACGGAGCCCTGTTAGCAAAAATACCTGTCCTTGGAGAACTTTTTCAGTGCCAGCAAAAAGGCTGCAAGCCCAAATTGCACACAGCTGTAAATGATTTTCATTTTAGTTGTATTTCCTGCGCATTTGTGCTTGTATTTCAATTGTGTTTCTTGACAGTGGTAGTTAGATTGTGTTTCTTGACTATGGTAGTTAGGATAGCCAGCTCAGCAATCCATGTAAGGATCTTGTGATCCAATGAGAGCTTCAGGTGGGTGAGCACTGAGCAATAAAGTAGTGTCTCTCTTCTCTGTGTTCAATAAAACAGATGATAATGAAAAGCTTCAATAGATTTCTGTCTCTAGAATTACATTTTTCATAGATTTTGGTATCAGAGCGAGACCCATTTTACTCCTTATTTTAAAATTTTATAATACATATTCCAAAATGACAGACCAACAAAAATGCTGCATGATGATAAACTCAAAAAGAGGTACACGTGATAAACCTCAAAGCGACTATACATGAAGAGGAATACAAATAAACTATAGTTTCACATTGCTTACGACCCACCCTCACTCCCATTCCCAATATTTTCACTTGCACATCCACACACGGGAGGGTGTGCCCCAACTGCTAGTATAGCAAAACTTTTACAATAACTCCATAGTGGTATGAGAGTATGATAATCCCATTAAATATGGACCCTTAAATTGAAAAGTAGGTAAATTACAGTCTTTATATCAAAATCACTCCCAAAAAATAGGGTGGTTTTCCTAAAAGCAATATAGTTTTAAGAATTTTTGACCAAAAAAACATACTATTACTTATCACAGAAACATATTTTATATGCCATTTACTAAGGCAAAACTTACTATGTTACATGGCAACACTTCGTTAAGAAACACTTATTATATTTGTTGAGAACACTTACCACATTACTGACAAAACTTACAATAGAATAAGAAAAAAATGAGAATGATGCTTCCAAATCACTTGGGAGCATCATAGCTGGAGCCTATAGTATATATAGATAAGACCAGGGTTCTTTGCATGCTAAAACCCAGAGCAATTTTGAAGTCCCTTTCACCCAAAACAAAAACAAAAACACTACGTACCAAATCAAGGCGATTGCTTTCTCGATTGCATTGATCAAACAACGATATTTCCACTCAACTAAAATGAGTCAATGGGGTAATGACGATAAGCAGGCTCCCAAGACCATTGGCGACAAGTTCAACAATGGTACTGAGAAGATCAAATCCTTGTACTCTTACGCTCACATATACAAGGTGCCTGAAGATCTTCGAAAGCTGAACGAATGTGCCTACGTCCCTCGCCTCATTGCTATCGGCCCTCTTCACCGGAAGAGCGAACACCTCCATAAACCTATGCAAGACGTCAAAATGGATTACGCCAATCGCCTATTTCTCCGGCTGACCCAAGGAACAGCAGATCCGGAAATTAGGGATGAAAAAGACAAGTCGATACAAGAATGTGTGGAAAAAATGAAGAAGTTCAGAGTCAAGGTCAAGAAATATGACGCGGAAGAAGAAGGCACACTGGTGGACATGGCCAAGAAATGCTACGCAGAAGAATTAGATCTGAGTGACGACGAGATGATGGAAATGATGTTGGTCGATGGTTGCTTCATCCTCGAACTTCTCTATGTCTACTACCATACCAATTATTGTCGGGTATATATATGAACTGGTCATAATAACAAAATTCACGGGGATATTCCCCCAAGGGGAATTTCACGTCTCTCTCTCTCCTCTCTGCTCTCTTTTCTCTCTCTTACCCACATATACAATACAAAAAGTAGATATTTATGACCGGAGAATTTGATACCAAATTAAGCTTTTATCAAAATATTGATTCAAATTTAAGTGTGTAAACATATTGGTAAGGAGTGGAGATGCTCTTAAAGAATATGCAAACCAAACTTTAACTCCAGTAAAATTTGATTCGTAATTTTGATTTTCAAAATGCAGGAAACAATACATTTCTTAAATAAATGAGAATATTCTTTTTCGTAAAATGCAAACTTTTTGTCTCAGGTTCAAAAGGATTTGATTAGCATTCCGCAGCCTATTAATGGAGGAAAACAACCGAGGGCAGATCCTATTTGCGATAGCATCTTGACAGCCAACATCGTCAAACATGACTTGATGCTCCTCGAGAACCAGATTCCTTTCTTTGTGCTCAAACATTTGTTCCAGCTCACAGTGGCTAAGATCCCTGTGGATCCGACCACGGGGTGTCCCCGTAAGTTGTCCCTCGAAGATTATGTCCGTTCGTACTTTTCCAAGTTTTTGAGTCTCGAAGGCGGACAACCCAGCGGTAGCCAGCCGAAAACTAGCTGTTTTTCAGCTAGCGACCACTGTATCCTTTCGGTTTGTGATTCTACAAAAGAAACTAAACAGGGAGAGACAGAGCCAGGGAATGCTAATGACTACTATCACATTCTACACTTAATACACAGCAGTTACATTCCTGGTGAAGAAGGAAAAGAAACAGAACTCGGAATCCAACTAAATTCCACAAAGCATTGCGAATTAATGCTCTCTGCATCGGACCTCCACTACGCAGGAGTCAAGTTCGTACCCACTACGGATCTACACAAGGTCAAGTTCATCAACGAAGGCCTAGGCTGTTGGCAGTGTCGTACCCTCGCGTTTCAAATCCCGACCATCTGTATACGCAAGACCACAGAGTCATTCCTCAGAAACGTCATTGCGTTGGAACAGTGTTCCCCCAGGGTTCCGCGGTACTTCACATCCTACGCGAAGCTCATGGACATGTTCATTAACTCCGAGCAAGACGTCCGAGTGCTTAAAAATGACAGAGTCATATATAATTACTTGAGCACGGACGAGGACGTCCGTGATCTATTCAACAAGCTGTGCAAGGAAGTTGTACTGGAGGACTTCCATTTTGACAAGGACTGCCGAGAAGCATCCAAGTTTACTATGCGTTGGCAGACGAGGGCTGTGAGATACGTGACTCGCCTGTTCTTTGCTAATCCCTGGCCGGCCCTTGCTTTCGTCATTGGCTTTGCCGCTTTTGCAATAACGATTTATCAATTTGGTTATGCAATTCGCAAACGGTATCGTCGATGATCATTAGCATTGTCCGTGTTTCAGTTTCGACTAGAACTGCAACAGACATCGCGTGTCAGAAGGATTCAAGTCTGAATTGCATCTCCTTCAGATGTTTTGTTTTATGTTTCTGGGTTAGCTATGGTATGTTTGTCTGCTTTCCCTTTTCTCGATTTACCCTATCCAGCCAAATAAAACCCTTAATTTCGTGCTGAGTAAATAAAAATGCTGTTTATGTTTCAACTTGAATTTGCTGTGAGAATTGCTGAGTAATCAAAAGGGATCTGTAGAAATGCTAGCTAATTAAGAGTAGTTAATTGGTTGACTATAAATTCTTGATCCAATCTGCTAATTGTTCATCCACAATCATGATCTTGAATTCACAAACGTGCACAAAGCTCAGTGTTTAAAATTTCCCAAATAGTGTTTTGTACTTCAAATCACAAACATATACTGCCTTCTCAAGCGAAGAAATCTCAATCTCTCTCTGTCTGTCTCTCTCTCTCTCTCTCTCAAATTCAATTTTTCATGTAGTATATCAATCCAGATCGATGTTCCAACAACTACAAATCCACAAAGCGAAGGTTAAAGGAATTTACTGCTAATCTTTGAAATAAGTTACCACTACAAAAATAAAAAATTGAGCTTTAGTAACAAAAATGTTGTGGCAAATTTTGAAATGGTCATTAAAGATAGCTATATAATGACAATATTACAAGTAGTCATAGAAACTGGTTATTTTGAGGAGATATACTTTTTCACGGAGGCTCCGCGAACAACCTGTTTACGGAGCAGCGTAATCTCAGCTGTCCATTAGCGCAATCAATGGCCGAGATTCGTTTTCAATTATGACCGCTCACAATTAATTATTAAAGGTCATAATTGATTTTCAATCCGAATCATCTAAAAACATTTTGGATGGTCGCGATTGGATTCCGTAACTTATTCTTTACGGAAACAACCATAAAGAAGATTTTCTGTATTTTGAGACAATTTCAGATGTTGTCACTTAAATTAAGTATTTAGTGACAATCTTGTCATGTTGTCACAAAGAAAGCGTCACTAAAACTTAAATAAGGCATCCAAAATTATAAGTACTAATGGCTTTACAACCATAACAATCTGTAACAACCACCATCTTTTAGTCTCAGTAGCATGTCAAGCGCACATAGTATAACATCCCATGCATGGGTATGTCAGTAAACGTACAATTCCTTGTGGTGAGTGAAAATTAGAATGAGCTATAGATGTACTCAACTTTAGATTTGGAAAACCATGTAAAAATTAAATTAGCATGCATTTGCTTATTGCATTTTTTACTTGATTGCTCATGATCGCGTATCATTTGCGCATTGTTTTGGCCAGTTTCTCAACAACTTAGAACAGCTAGAAAACAAGTAAAACTGTTTTTTTTACTTGATTGCTCATGATCGCGTATCATCTGCGCATTGTTTTGGCCAGTTTCTCAACAACTTAGAACAGCTAGAAAACAAGTAAAACTGTTTTTCGGAGCCCAATAAGTCATGACGGGTTACCTTAATTCCAAACCGCACATGTTAAATTAAGACCACTATAGACAAAGTAGTTTGGGTCCCTCACGAAGGCAACTTTGCAACACACTAATTAATTCACAGACAAAGACAAGCATTGAACTCGAGAAGGTCCAAATTTGAGAAGAGAAGTTTTTATAGACATTAACTAAAATTTTTTGTGTGTGGAGAAATAGAAAGAAATTCCCATGAGCTTAACAGTTCAAAAGATAAACAACCCAAAATATAAAGCTACAATGCTTAGGGAGGAGCAGCCGCACTAGCACTCTATTACAAAATGGATCACTAGCTCTATTACAAAGTGGGTTAATTCTTGTAACTGTTGTGTGGTACACAAAGCTTGTTAGCACCCGCCTACCAAAACAATGGGCTTGATGTGTATCCTCGCACTCTACCTTGGTAATCCTGCAAGAAGAGAGCTTCGAGATCGAGTGGCCAAAAGAGGGCGCAACAAAATTTGTCAAAAAAGTGACATCAAACGGAATATTCAAGCCCGAGGATTTAGAAATTGATTTACATAAACTTAAGTGGGTTCAATTTTTGTTAGGTTTTTTTGGCTCATATGATTGAAGTGGAGCTGTAGAGGTCTTGGTCAACACTGGTAAGTAAGCATTCAATAGGCAGCTGGGATGTGAATGTTTCGAAGCTTGGGATGCAAAATATGGCTGGATTTCAATATCGTTGGGCCTTCAATATTAAAGATTCATAGCTTGGCTTAATACTGGAGGCAATCAATCAATCTCTGCTTCTATAAACGTAAGCCATGTATGCATACCGAAGTGTAGAGAGAGAAGTAATAAGGGTGGCCTTTTATCCTTAATCATAAGTTGTTCTTTGGGGGGTGAGAGTTGGTCTACAAGGAGTTGGGTTCTGTAATTTAGCTTCATTTATTTATTATTTCTCACATAGATGATGTTAAAACATCCATCTCAAAACAAACTCGCAATAAGTGGAGAGACCGTTCAGACGCTCATAAGTGTTGGGGTGTGAAGCAAACCTCTTAAATGAGGCCTCTCTATATTTTTTTTTATACAAAAGTGGTTTACAAAAAGTCTCATAAAAAAAATAATTACAAAAAGTAATTCTACCATTATAAAAAAAAAAAAAAAAAACCATTACTCCTCAGGCGTTTTTTTTTTCCCTTTTTTTTTTTATCGTCATAGTGTTTCTAATGAGTAATTCCACCTTTTGGACCTATTTTGTTACTCCTAAATTTCAATTGGACTTATTTTGTGTAAAATAAGCTTCGTGTAAAAAAAATTTGGGCCATATATACATGCATATATATATAGGGATCCTAGAATTTTGATGGCCCTCGTTTTAAACATTTTTTTGGGGCTTGAAGCACGTGTTTCCTTGGCCTCTCTCTTTAGCTTGCCCTAGGCTCATATACTAGTTTTTGGAGGAGATAATTAACCGACGTTGAATAATTTTCAACACTCCTCCTCACATGCGACTCCCGACTCACACGTGGAGAGGTTAACAAAGGATCTTGTGTTTACGAAAAAAAAAACAACTATAACACAAATAAAGAATAAAAAACTCTGAAAGTCTTGCTCTCATATCATATTGGTAACTTTTCTACATCCAGTGAGTTCCATTCTTACTTTTGGCAGCTTTCATATGGTATTAGGTAGAATTAAATGATCAGAAAAATAAAATCTTCTTACCCATTCAAACGGATTAAAATTTGGAGCACTTAAATTTTTAACCATTTTTTTAATATATAAACTAAAGGTTCAAAAATTAAGTGTTCCAAATTTTAATCCGTTTGAATGGGTAAGAAGATATTATTTTTCTGATCATTTAATTCTAAAGGGTCATAATTAAATTTTGGCTCTAGGGCTCTCGTTGGTTAGTCCTAAGAGATATTTAATTCTACGACTTTCTTAGGGCTAATCAACGAGAGTTCTATAGTCAAAATTTAATTATGACCTTTTAGAATTAAATGATTAGAAAAATAAAATCTTCTCACCCATTCAAACGGATTGAAATTTGGAGCACTTAATTTTTTAACCATTTATTTAATTTCTATAAATACACCCTTTGTATATTTAAAAATATAATTCAAGAATTAAGTGCTTTAATTTGAAATTCAGTTAAATCAAAGCAAAGATCGTTTTTTTGGTTTAAGATCTTTTAATAAACACCCTAAAACTCATTATTTTGTTTCAAGACTCTCTTAGGGTGTCCATTGAAAGGTCTTGAAGCAAAAAATTTATTACGACCACTGAGGATGAAATGATCAGAAAAATAACATCTTTGCACTGGTTCAAACGGATTGAAAATTGAAACACTTATTTTCGTAACTATATTTTTTAATCTATAAAGGACAAAAAAAAAGAAAACATGATCAATTGAAACACTTTTTTTTCTCTCAATTACTTTACAAAGCCTAAAATTAAACTTGAACCTATTATTAAGGAGAAAAAAAATTCAAACAGGAAAGAAAGAAAAGGAAATAAAATGAAAAAAAAAAAAACCAAACCGAAAAGAAAGAAAATCAAACTGTAAAAGAAAGAAAGAGAGAAAGAAAAGGGAGAGAGATAGAGAGAGAGAGAGGAGGGGGGTAATTTCGGAAAAGCAAGGTGGGACCTGGGGATGTGTGTGTGTGGGGGGGGGGGGGGGGGAGTAGCAATTTACAAATGTCTATCGAAGCGTGTGAAAGTATATATAATATTTTCTTTGTTATTTTCTTCGGCTTTTTTGACATTTTCTTCGACCTATTAACAGTCCATTGGACTTTTTCGATTACCACATCTATACTACTTCTTTTAAATATATGAATATGTTTCCTCCTTTTTAGTTACCACAAATGCCCCAAGCACTTACAACTAATACCAATCCTATCCTACACCTATTTCCAACGGACACAGCACAACAAGTTCATCCAAAACGATACAACAAGCTCCACTTTCCTGACAACGGTAACAAGCGAGTAACGCCTCCCAAGAAGCACCCCTTCAATCCTTCTTTGCAATGGTTTGCCTATATATATAAACGGTAAAATGCCAATCCTTCCTGCACGTGCACATCTTTGCAATCCTTCCTTGTTTTCACCATTATCCGGTAGCGACGGCCAGTAAGGCCGCCCAAACCCCTGTGTTCGCCGTTGTCTGTCGTTTAGAATGGCTTTCAAACGGAATCTTACGACTCCACTCGGTAAGCATCCCAAAGGTATTAATCTGACGTTGAGTTCCAGTCTTCCAGATCATAATGTGAATGGTTAAGGAGAAAATTGTCGCACTTAAGATGTTTGATGAATTGCTTCTATCGGCATCGCACTCTCCATCTTATGCAAATATGTTACACATATTATGTATTTTTCCTTCCCATTCTCTCATGGTATATGCACATTCAACATCTGTAACTCCCTTTGACATTGCCTATGAATATATACTACTTTTGTTCCAGGAATGCTACTTGTGTACATATGCTTATACTTCAAAAAAATACAATATTTATGATGTTCTGAAGTTTCTAAATCATCAATCCACAAAAGAGGTGTAAGTTTTAGTGTTGTTAAGTACTATAGGGTTTGAGATATAAACTGAGTTCAGGAAAAAGAAGAAGAAGAGAACTTTGAGAAACGGAAAGAAATTCAGATAAGCATAACAATTTTCAAGAGAAACAACCCAAAATATAAAGCTACAATGATTAGGGAGGAGCAGGACTAGCACTATTACAAAATGGATTACTAGCTCAATTACAAAACGGGTTAATTCGTGTAACTGTGTGGTGCACAAAGCTTGTTAGTGCCCACCTAACAAGACAATGGGCTTGATAAACATCCTTTCGCTCTACCCTTGTAATCCTGCAAAAAGAGAACTTTGAGATCGCGTTGCCAAGAGTGCTCAACAAAAATTTATCAGAAAAGTTTCATAAAATGGGATATTGTTAAAGTCCAAGGATTTAGTTAATGTCACTGTCAGGGTAATTTTGACTGTAATAGTAAGGCACAAATGGACACCTTCAAGTTCGTAGATAAGAACATACAAAGGTCTTGTCGACGATCGCCCACCAAGTGATGGATAATATGCATGTACTGTATATATTGTCACATAAGTTGAAATCGCTGTAACATCTCACCAACTACATTATTTTTACAAATATTAAGATAGTTTTTTGAATATTAATATTTTAATTATTATCCATCGCCCTAAGGATTGTGTTTAACATTTTTCATCGTCCAAAGGACAAACAAAGATAAAAAGTTCTTCTAGCTGCTTACCAAGTGTGTTAAGCCAATCATGAAGGTGATGAATCTTGACATACTATATCAATAGTATGGAATATTGTTCATATTAGTACAATAGATCACTCAACTAGATGAACTTTTTTCTTTTTTGATAACTAAGGAGTTAGGGACAAATAATTAAACGCACCTCGACTTATTTTTGAGAACCAACTGGCCGTTCACTAATAAATGCCTCATTAAAACTGGTAAAAATTTCCCGAATGGACTGACTACCAAACAATTGAAAGCAAGAGCCTAAGGATTTAATTGATTGTCATTGAAATCCAAAAAAGAACATCCTAGCCCTAGCCACCTCCCTCCTTCCCTCCCTCCCCCTAGGGTTTTCCTCCGCCTCCCCTTTTATACATTTCTGTCGACCTCTTTCGTCGTCCTATTTCCATCGCCTCCTTTTGGTCGCCGCCATCAAATAGACCCTCGTGTGCGACTTCTTCCCTGATATCCCGAAGCTCCGAGATCATCTCGACTGGCTCAAAGCCATTCGCAGTCGGAACCCAATCCAGATCCAGCCGTACGCCTTGCTATATTTGTTCCAGTGACTAGGGGGGCGGGTTGCAGAGTCTAGAGTCATGAGGTTGTAGAACATGGTCTGCTGTGGAGTTGATATGGAGAAGGGATGGTTGGGTTGTTTGATCCGACACTGCCAATGGATTTCTTTTCTCTTTTTAGTTTTCTGTTGTGATGTCCCGCTTGCGGGTGTTTCTCTCCTTCAAGGGTCTTCTTAACCCTTTTGGGTGTAGTGTGTTTTTCTTTTTTAATATTGGTGGTGTGAGTTTTGTGTGAGGTATTGTATCTCGGTGGCCTTTTTAAGGAGTTTTGGATGTAGGTCTTTTCTCGTCAGAGCCTATTCGCCTGGTCGGCTATTCTCTCCTCTTTTTTTGCCAATCTGTAAGAGAGATCATTATATTATGTATAAAATACAAAATATAAAGTACAAACCACGAGACACTACATTCATTGTGTGAGAGTCCATGAGGTAACTCAGCCCAATAAGTGAACCAGCAGGATAATAAAGCCCATCAAATGGACAATAATCACTACAAGTCAAACTCAAGTACAATCCTCATTAAGGAAAAAAACAACCCCAATTAATACAAGAAAAAAATACCACAAGCACAGGGGCGACACCATAAATTTTTGGCAGTTGGGTCAATTTCATATAGCAAAAAAAAATTTTGTTTCATACTACTTGATAGTAAAAAAAAACGTTAAAATGGTAAACAAAAAGGAGTTAAGTAGATATTTTTAGGGTTTTTTTTTTTGGGAAGAAGTGAGGATATTTTACTTTGCCCCATTTTTTCCCTCGAGTTCCAAACTTTTAAACGGATTGGGGCAAATTGTAATGTAAAAGTGGGGTCAAGTAAGCAATTTTGGGGTGAAAACTATAATTATCTTCAATGTAATTTGGAAGGCAGTGGGGTCGGATGCTGGTCTCAAGGTGGCTCCACCTCTGCACACGCAAGTGAACACGCTCGAACTCCTAACCTCCGTTGGTTGGCTATTCTCTCATTGTCCAAAGAACAATATACCCTTTAATGGAGTAGTGCTATAGGTACCGACATCCGACATAGGGAAATCGTACAGACGGCCATGCTAGGCCGTCTCCAGCCACCGGACGACCGATTCGATATACCCGAAAAATAGGGTATTTAGATCAAACGCCCTAGACACATCGGATGCCGTTGATTCCCGTATAAGCCCCTTCATTTTTTTTTTATAGAGTTTTTGGACAGGTCGAATCAGCCGTCCGATGGCCGGAGACGGCCTGACGCGGCCGTCGGTACGATTTTCCTATAGAGGCGTCGGTACTCATATCATTTTCGCCCTTTAATGTTCTCTCTTGGCTATTAATGAAATTTTAAATTTTTGAAAATAATAATAATTATTGTCATTGATAATTATTGATCACGTTAGGTACAAATTAATGGTCACCTTTAATTAATTTTGATGCCAATCCGTTTGGTACGTTGTGGAGTGATTCACATTGATAGACCTATCCGAGAAAATACGTGGCCGGTTAGAAATTAAAGAAAAGGTGACATCATGCAAAAGATAACTGATAAAGTCAATGAAGCTGAAGCCATGTCCCTCTCGGACTCTCGTACACCCCGTAGATTTTGTCCCAAAGGGATTGTTAGTATTTTGTCAATTTTTTAGAAATTATTGATCCGTCATGATTAAAAGAATTTAAAAAGTAAAAAATTATAATCGAAATTTAATTTATTTTTAAATAAAGATGAAAAAATTAGCTTATTAATTTATTTTTGTCTTTATTAAAAAATCTTTCTTTTATATACATAGACCTCATCGTAAGGAGTAAAAAAAATTTCGACAACAGTATGAATTGTTTCTGAAGAACCTATATTCTTAATTCTTTACATTTTTCCAGATCACCATTGATCAAATAAAGATGGATCCCCAGGGAGGCAATACTGATCAGGTAAAATTTTACACTAATTAAACATAGGTATTAATACATTCTTGTACATTAAAATTACTAAAAAGGAAAAAGGAAATATGTGACTATCCGGGTGTTCGCAAAAAATTATTTTGAATTTTTTTAGATTCTAACTTTTAAAAATCAGTTTAAAATATTTTTCAAAAATTCTACGTAACTGATTTGTAAAATCTAAAGATTTTGAGATACTGTGTAAAAGGGAAGAAATTCTAAAAATTTTAAAGCTGGATTTTGGTAGCCTTTTAGATTTTGCGGCACGAATTCTAAAAAGGGCAAATTTCACTCAGACCCCCTGAGGTATCTGACAATGACAGAAAGTACCCCATAGTTTTCAAAAATGACAGAAACCTCCCTTACTTTACAGTTTGGGTTTCATTCCGTTAGTTTCCGTTAATTAAATGGACGGAAAATGTACGGAAATGTACAAAAAATGAAATCTTCAATTTTATTTAGTTCTACACCTATCTTAGGGCTCTCATTAAAAGTCCTAGAGTCAAAAATTAATTATGATCATTTAGGATAAAATGATTAAAAAAATAAAATCTTCGCACCGATTCAAACGGATTAAAATTTGGAGCATTTAAAATTTTTGCTTTTCACTTGATTTTAGAGCTTTCAATAAAGAGCAAATACTTAAGTGCTCCAATTTTCAATCTATTTGAATCTGCGCAAAGATCTTTTTTTTATTATTATTTTATCTTAAAGTGCAATAATTAATTTTTGGTTTTAAAATTTTCAATGAGAGCCCTAAGATAGCCGTAAAATTAAACGAAGAGGAGATACTTAAGTGCTCAAATTTTCAATCCATTTGAATTGGTGCGAAAATCGTATTTTTATGATTATTTTATCCTAAAGGGTCATAATTAATTTTTCGCTTTAGGATTTTCAATGAGAGCTTTAAGAAAACCATAGAACCAAATGAAGAGCAAGTACTTAAGTGCTCCAATTTTTAATTTTTTTGAATCGGTGCGAAGATTTTGTTTTTTTAATTATTTTATCCTAAATGATCATAATTAATTTTTAACTCTAGGACTTTTAATGAGAGCTCTAAGATAGGTGTAGAACTAAATAAAATTGAAGATTTCATTTTCCGTACATTTCCGTACATTTTCCGTCCATTTAACTAACGGAACTAACGGAATGAAACCCAAACTGTAAAATAAGGGAGGTTTCTATCATTTTTGAAAACTAAGGGGTACTTTCTGTCATTGTCAAATACCTCAAGGGGTCTGAGTGAAATTTGCCCTTCTAAAAAACTAAATGAAATTCTCATAATATCGCAGCTTCAACAACTATGTTCCTCAACTTTTATTAAAATCTAAAATCTATAGGAGAATCTGAAACTAAAAGCTAAAATATGTATCCACATCCATTGCAAATAACTCTATGTCCAACTACCAGTCCCATTAAGCGACAAATAAGAACATGTTTTCTTTTCGTAAGAATTGTGATTTTGGCACTTCAAAAATTGATGGAGGGGCTCCAAAATTGAACTGTATTGATATACAAAACGATGTTGTTTTGGAGCCTCTCTACCAATTTTTGGAGTGCTAAAATCAATTTAATTTTGGTAAATCAAGGGTATGGGATAGATTAAGCGCATGCAACTCAACTAATCTTGGGGCTCCGTTTGTTTGGACGTAAAATATTTTCCGGTAAAATGTTTTACCTATTTTCCGGTGTTTGGTTGTGTAAAGAATGAGGAAAACATTTTACATGTAAAACATTTTCCATCAATTGGATGAAAATGACTTACCCTTAAATCTTCCGTAAGTTATTTTCCGAAATGAATCCGTTGCTTTCTACTGCAATTCTCATTGCATAGTTTCCTCGATCGTCAGTCCTGACCTACGTTCAATTCCAATAATCTCATATCTCTCCACCGTTTAAGCTCCCCATCTCTCTTTGAACACTATTTTGTTGATTTCTGAAAATATTTTCAAGTGCCAACCAAACATCAGAAAATAAAAGTTTGAAATTTGTTTTCTGAAAAAGCATTTTACATGGAAAATATTTTACATTGTAAAACATTTTACATCAAAACAAACGGAGCCTGGGTGTTCCAGTTTCCATTCTTTTTGAAAAACTTCTTTTTTTTTCAAATTTCAAACTCAAATATAATGAAAATAAAAAATAATTTTATGACTTTTTTTGCACCTTTTAAAAGATCTCAATGAGATTTTATCAAACAAGATCCATATTGGTAGAAAAAATATTTACGTAAATACATAATTTTTGAGCTTAAAATTACCTTTATTTTCTGAAAGTTACTTTTTCTAAAAAACTGAACTTTGGCCAGTGTTTAATAACAGGGGACTCAGTAAAGACGGAGAAAATGTCCGGTAACTGACAACGAAGCAGTTGATGATGAGTTACCTTCAATTTTGATGCTGTGTGATGCTATCGTATTGATTGCCCAGGAACCGGCTAGAATAAACTTTCATTGTCTTCGTTTATACTCCTAAATCCACGTGAATCACTCCTGGAGTACATACGGAGAAAATGTCCCCTCCATTGTCATCTTCTTCCTCAAGCTCCATTTCACACAAAATCCAAATTCCAAGGTGGATACCCCCTCCGTCCCAAAATGAATGACAATTTTTAAAATTCATGTCATTTATAATGTTTTTCATGAATTTGAAAATTTTATATAATAGAATTAATTGAGAACTATCAAGCAAGATCCATATTGCATATTTTTGGAGATCTATATTGAAAGATATAATGAGTTAAAATTGACACGAATATCAAAAATTGACATCCAATTTGGGACGGAGGGAGTATCTCTTATTCCACCCTCCCTAAGTATATTATTTGTATGTTATGTAGTCTATTAATGGTGAATTTATATAAAGTTCGTAAAAATGTAGATTGTGTAGGTAGCAGTTTTCTAAGGAATTTGATGTTGTTGTGACTTTGACGAATTTTCGCACATAGTTCCCGAACTTGCAATTTTATGGGATTTTAACTGAGCGTATGTGTCTTAGAACTAGTGTTAAAATCTCGTAATTTTATTCGAACTACAGAAATTACTAAAAATGTTTTACTAAGCTGCTCTGAATTGTTACACAGTGCTGACGACACCATCACACGTTACGGAAACGACCATAACTCGGCCTAGGAAACTCGAAAACTCTTTCTGCTTGCTGGGTTAGAAACTAGACACATAGAGCTTCAAAAATATATGAGCCACATGCCCTAATTAAAACTGAGCAATAACAGATTTCAGTTTGAAGTACGCCAATAAATTGTTTCTTGTATCGACTGTAAGTTTTTGGTATGTTTGTTATCTATTTAAAAAAATAATAATACTTACCATGATCAGAAAATTATGAAACTTTAATACGAAGCTCCCATTAGTGTCTAAGGTTTGTGGTAAGAATCCTGTAGTAAAACGGATGAACACACTGTTTTAATAAATTGTTAAAGATTGTCTGCCAGAAAGCTCTGTTTTTCCTGTAGAACAGGTTGTTTCCTTTTAAATTTGGAGAAAATGTATCTAACTTTTGAACCTCTTCTTTTTACAGTAGATACCTATTGACGTTGAGCGCTGGTTTGAACATTTTTTAGAATTATAATGAATTAGTTATGAATTTTCTACTAAACCATGGCAAATATGAACGATTTTGAGATTTCTAGGTTAAAATTACTTGGAAGCATGAAATTTATGAAAAAAACCGTGCACCATACATTGATCGTGATACTTAGGCTCCGTTTGTTTGACTGTAAAATGTTTTACCCATTTTTTACTGTTTGGTTGCATAAAATATGAGTAAAATGTTTTACGAATAAAATATTTTCCCTCAATTAAAATAAATTAACTTACTGGCAAAAACTCTGTAAGTTAATTTACCGTTTCGATGATCTGCCCTTGGCCTCGAAACCCAACCAAATTCATTCCCCTACCTCACATGATTCCACTCTGGCTCTCTCCCATCCACATGCACATTCTTCACCTGAAGCCAATTTTAGATATATAAATTACTGCATTTGTCTTCTTTGTGTGGCCCATCATGACTCTCTCTTTGACGTGTACAATGTACATATTCTTATATACACCCATATATATCCTCTACTAGGGAGTACAAAACAAAACAAAAAACTCCAAATCCTCTTATTAATCAATTGGGGTAAAAATAATTGCATTGGAAAAGTATTTTACAACTACTAACCTAACATCGAAAAGCAAAAATAAAGATATTATTTTTGGAAAAATTATTTTACATGAAAAATGTTTTCAAGCGAAAAACATTTTACGTCGAAACAAACTTTGCCTTAGGAAATTACTGATGAACTTACTTGATTGGATGATCGGAAAATCTCACATTCATTTCGATTCTACATGTTACTTGTGTTCAATTGCTATTAATGTATCATGAATGCTATGGACTGTGACTCAATTGTTATAGTTACGTGCAATGCTACGTGAACTTAGAATTGGACAGTAGGTACACTGGGGGTATTCGTAGCCGAATTTAAGTTGAATAGATGTTAATAGAGCAAGTGTCACTAAGTGATTGGAGATTGTGCATTGTATGTGAGATTTTTGGGAGGATTGCATGTGTTGTATGTGTATCCCTGTGTGTTGATACAAATTCTCGAGGAGTGTTGCTATATGTGCATCTCGAAGAGTGTTGCTGTATGTGCATCCTCATGCCGTCATGTGTTGTATGTGCATCCGAAGGAATTGTCACTACAAGAAATTCAGGATCTCCCAACGATTTTTTCTGTAACGGTTGAAAAAACCATTGGTATAAATAGTGTCTAGCAACAGTTTTCAAAACGTTACTAAAAATAAGACTATAGCAATGGTTTTTATGTGACCGTTGGTAGATTACAACACTATAGTAACGGTTTTCATTTACCGTTACTAAAAATTGGACTATAGCAATGGTTTCCAATAACCATTACTATAAACTGGACTATAGCAATGGTTTTCATTAACCGTTAGTAGAATTTTATACCCCCAAAATCAATTTTTTTTCATGCAATCGGTTTTCAAACCTGAACTAACGATCGAGTATTTTTTCCAAATTTTTGTTGTGGTATTTTTTCAGGTATTGTTTATTTAACTTATTTTTTTTAGCATTTTGTGGTAATTTTTGAAACTAATCATTCATTTTGGGGTTAATCATTCATCTTAACAAGAATAAAAAGAAGTATAAAATTGTGGACCAAAATTGAAAAAAAATATCATATAAAATGACACTAAAGACAACAAATGTTAGTTGTTTGATATTTTTTCGCCCATATTGATTTTTTATGCTTTTAATTATATATTTTTTTAATTTTTTAGACTCATTTCATAGTAATGACTGACCAAACAAAAAAATTTATGTGAATCTAACAAAAATTTAGAAAAGGTAAAATTAATATTGAAAAAAAAAAAAGGAAAACAGAGAGGTTTTTTTTTTTTTTGGTACCTGGTGCATGTCAATTTAATTGATAATGAGTGAATAATGAAACTATTTTTCTCACACGAGATATCATTTTTTGTAAATGAATATTACAAAATAATACTCCTACCAAAATTATTATCCTACTTTGCATCAATCTAAACAATTATAATTAAATATAGCGTCATATATGATTACATGCATACAGCCTTTTGCATTTATACTAATTTTAAAGGGTAATTATTGAACCTGACATTAAATTCTATGTAATAATAATTTCATTCTTTGTACGAATATTGTACTTCGTATTGTGTAATAAATAGACGCTTCCGATCGAAAAAAAATGAAATTAGTAACTATTTGCATAGTATAAACCAGAATTTCAAAAAAAGGATTAAAAAAATCCGGCTAGTATAGTATAAATATTAAAAGGTGTATGATTTTACACAACTCATGGACTAGCTCAGTTGGTTCGCGCGCACGTGCGCACACGCGAGATTGGGAGTTCGATTCTCAGGAGGTGCAAGGATTATTTCGCAGCCATGCGGGCGCCACGTCAGCACCACATGGGAGCTACGTCAGTGCGCGAGTGACATGTATCTGCCACGTGGATGCTTTCATCACATAGTGATTTGTTTTTTTTAAAAAAAGAAAATAGCCTTTAGCAACGGTTTTAACTGTCGCTAATGAAACTGTTAGTAAGAAAAATCTGTACCAACGCTCGACAAAACCGTTGCTATACCTCTACAGCAACGGTTTGGCCAACGGTTCTCCAACCATGAGTATAGCCTAAACGGGTTTCTACCAACGGTTTTTGGGTTTTTTAGCAAAGCTTTCGACCGTTGCTATAGAACGATTTTCTTGTAGTGTATGCTGTGTGTGCAATATCCTAAGGGGCAGAATGAGTTGATAGAAGAGATGGTAAATGAGATGATTCGGTTTTGAGATTGGGATTGGGATTCTGGTTATGACAGTCACAATTAACTTCGTTGGGACCTTTACCTATTGCCATGGAAATAAGTGAATTTGCTAGGTAATTTAATAACTTAGATGTACTCATTTAGGACCCTGTTGCAGGACAACAAGAGAGAATTAATTAATTCATGGGACAGTCGTAGTTGGAAATATTGGGAGGAAAAGATTCATGAAGGAGAAGAATAGTATAAACGGTTTAAAGACAAGAAAAATTCATTAAAGGCTACTTGTTACTACAATTTTATCTAGGTAAATGATAATGCCACGACAGAATTCTTTAGTGGCACAAACATTGTTTGCGTATTCCCTTTTTACCCTGGAATCACATATTAACCCCCCCCCCCCTCTCTCTCTCTCCCTCCACATCTCAGCTGGTTCCTAACAAGCAAGAAGCACCGGCGTTTCGTTCGAATCCCGAACTCTGACCAAACTTTCTGGAACACGAAACCCAAATGGATGAAGAACCTTCACAATATCAATAAAGCTCCACACCTTGATCTCTGTGTAGTTTTGCGTATTGTACCATATGATCTGGGTTCATTACCAACAAAGCATCATTTTTTTGTGTATTAATTACAAGAAACAGAGCTCTGACAAGTGACAATCAAAATCTGACCAGAGATGTTCAACTCTGTACAACTTGTCTCCATCTTCTCTAGACTCTAGCACCTCATTCCCCTCCATGTCCGGCTCTCTCGCACCTCGTTCGGTTATCCATCTCCTGAATCGCAAATCGAATCCCAATCGCCTTCTTTGGATGGGTTTCTCAATGTCCTTATCCTTTCCAACCTCTTCCCACGGTCCCACCTCTGAAGTGCAAGTATGACGATATTATTATAGCCCCCAGGAGAGAAATCTCGATCTGTAATTTTCAGAAGTTCCTCAAATCGGTGTCGGTTGAGAATTTCGGTCTCGCTGTAAGGGTGTCGGTTGGGAATTCCCGTCTTGCTGAAGGTATCTTGTGTTGTTAGTCCGAGATTGCTCCTTTCGAATCAGAGAGCGAGATAGACGTGAGAATCGAGAAGAAAGTGTAAGATTCAGAGAGAATAAGTCAGGATCGTGGTTCTTGCAAGGGTATAAAGGTCAAGACACCCCAACCTGTCGTGGCATTAAAGTTTTTTGTCATGGCATTATCTCCTTCCTTTTATTAAATGCTCATTTTTCGTATTTTGACATGTTATTACTTGTATGTTATGGGTTAATGGGTTTAGGGATATCTACTGGGTGAATTATCACTCATAGATATATTTGTATCCTAGTAAATCGGTTGTTTCGGCGATCAATTTGTCAAAGGGTGCATGATGCAATGGTGGAACAGTTTGACGCAGGAGGTGCACCAAGGGCAGAGACCGAGTATGTTTGGGATCTGTATCGAGACTAGAGTCACTCTGGAGATGTTTAAATAAAATATTAGATTTTTGTATTATTTTGAAAATGTAAATTTTGTATAAAGATAAATAGTGGCCTAAAAGTTTGTAAAATTCAGGGTATTTTTAGATTAATTCTTCCGATTTTTCTTAGAAAATTAGGGCATTACATATGAATTGCTCCCAAAGTAGGTGATAGTACCTGGAAGGTTACGAACATGAGACCTTAGGGAAAAAAACCGCTAACTCCAGTGCCTTGACCATCGGGCCAATCCCTTAATATGAAAGTATTTTTTCCTTTCATATTTGTCAAAAGTTTTACCCAAAATATTAAAAAAAGTATGTGGGAAAATTCAAGAAAAGACCAAAGCAGACTTTTTGAACTTTCTATTAGATATTTTCAAAAACACTTTTGCACAAGTCATAATTTTTCACTTTTTTGATTCATATCGTTGAGACGAGTTTCAATAATAAATAAAATTTTGATGCAAAACTAACAAACACGAAAAAAATTTGAATAAGGATAAAACAAAAAAGTTATTTTCTACAACTTTTAAATTAGTTGCCCGGCCCAAATTACATGCGCAAGGCACCTCTAATAATTTATGGGGTTGAATTCCACCCTCCACTAACGCAAAACCCCATTAAACCGAGACAAAGTCGATCTGTTGACTTTGGATGGCTCCACCCTCCCGTTGCTAGCACACCAGAAGAGACTTTGGGTGCAAAGCCTGCACTTCCCTGTTCCCAGTCTTCTTCAGCCAGCCAAAGAAGTAAATGAGTTTTGGCTCATCTGGAGCCAGCCCAAAATCTCTCTTTGGATCTAAGGCGAGATTTTTGATAGACATGGAGTAATTGCATTAAAGACTTTGTGGCAAATCGTGGGTACTGAACAGGTTCTCGTCTGGCTGTAAAAGGAGACCCCTGGCTTTGGTATTGCTATCTCTCTTGGGTGATAGACATGTATCTCTCTTGAGTGAGAGATCAGAGAGGAGAGTGACGCAGTGTGGAGAGAGTAGAGTAGTGTGAGAGGTCCTCCTTTTGGAGGGAGGGAGCCGAGCTCCTCCTATGAGACTCTGTCAAAAACAGAATGAGAGAGCATCAGAAAATCAGAGAGAGTTTGAGAGCAACATATGTATCCGTTTGTATCAGTCTGTGAGTGAGTGAGTTCGAGTGATTTTGTAATCCTTCTTCTCCTCTAAACCCGGCTGCCTCCTCTCATGGACGTATCCGATTTTAGAAAACCATGTAAATTATTTGTCTTTGTTTGTATGTGTGTGTCTGTGTTCTTGGCTCGATCATTTGTTTCTGCAACAAAGTCCACTAGGAACTCTGGGCGATTTTGAACTGCCGGGAAGCCTTCCCCTATATAAATACTTACAAACTCCACAAGACACCAGAATCCAACCCTTCGATCGGACTCTTCATTGGCACAAAGAGAGTCTAAGATTTCCAACGGTGAATAACTCTCTCTCTCTCTCTCTCTCTCTCTCTCTCTCTCTCTCTCTCTCTCTC
>BPLS01000644.1:217452-230398 GCA_019656275.1 Rhododendron kiyosumense
ATATGCATATATGAGATATATTACATGTGCCGATGAAGGTTGTAATAGATTTTTTTTAATCTCTTTTGGAAAACGAAAACAAGGTTGTAATAGAATATTGTGTGAAAGTGCAGGGCATGATTAACGGTGAAGAAGGATGGATATCTTTAGGGCCATGGGGAGGGAAATGTGGTGTATATTCGACTTACAAGGTTGAGGGGCCTATAACACAGATAACTATTCGTTACGGAGATGTTATTGACTCAATTTTATTCGAAAGCAAAAGCTACAATGATGTTGTTATAGGAAGCTCCGTGAAAATTGGTGGTACTGGTGGCGGTCCACTTGCAAAGGTATAGCCCTCTTTAGCTTGTCCAAAGATAGATGTATAGGATCCATCCGATGCAAGTTGTTCCCTTAAACATTGGACGGTTCCCGACACCTTAGAGTTCAAATTTGTGCATTTTCGTTTTTGTCAATAGCATTTTTTCAAAATATTCTGCGATCTTCATTGTCAAGACGAGTAGGCAAGGGAACTAGCTAGTAATTAAGTTATTAACCACAAATTACAATAATTTCATACGACTTTTATTTTTATTTTTTTATGCGTCCCAAACAAAGTCCTAATATATACTTGCACTTGTTTAGTTCTGCATCGACAGTTCAGTAGAGCAACTCTCGTCCATAAGCCTGACGTACAAAGACTACTATGGACGTGTGGTAATCAAATCTCTTTGTTTTGAGACAAATATTGGGAACAAATATGGGCCTTTTGGTTCGGAATCGGGTGCTTCTTCTGTGTCCATTCCAATAGAAGGTCGACGCATAGCTGGATTCCATGGACGTGGTGGAAGCTTCCTTGATGCTTTTGGTATATTTGTGGCGCCAAAGGTCACCTTCTATCCCCTCTATTGTTCTCTTATCCAGTTAGTAAATCAAATTTCTCATGCTCATTTAATTTCTCTCATAAGTTTGTTACATAGGAGAATGGGGTCTCTAAAGATTTCGTTTTCATGATCCAAACTTCCACTTTTAAGATTCTTGATATGGAATTTATTCATTTATAAAGATCATGTGAAAAAAATACTTATTTCTCACCGGATCGTGTCGTTATCTTACCAAAAATATAGTTCAAAACATTCACTACGACAAGGTCAGTCTATACGAGACTTTGCTCGGACTTTGAATAGGCTTCCTACTAGTAAATGGTGAGATTGATCTTTTAGAGATAAGTGACGGCGTTCTTAAACTGATCTAGATGCTCTAAGATAAAAATAAAAAATCATAACAGTATATCCCTGCTGCTCTAATCCTCTAACTAAAAAGAACTGCTGAACAAAAAAAAAAAAAAAAAGAGAACTGAAAAGAACTAAATAGGACCAAATGGATGTCATTTAATTCTTTTAAACTTTTTATTTATTTATCATGTTGTGTGTTTTATTCATCTTTTTCGAAATTTTATTAAATTCACGTGATATTTTTTTGGATTTATCACTTGTCTTGACGAAATGAATCTAAAAAGCACAAAATTATGACCAAAAAGCAAAAAGAAAATTCACTAAAGACAAAAAATATATATATGAAACAATTGTGTTTTTTGTCTAAAGTGTAATCTAATATGAACTTTTTTCAACAAGGGCCCGTATTTTTATACTTTTCTAATTTCTTTGATCGAGACAAATTGATTAACCCCAAAAATTATGACAAAAAATTTAACAAAAAGTTAAGGAAAATATCCAGAAAATTTGTTCAAGGAAATTGCCTAAACTACAGTATTTTCTATCTTTAAAAAGGGTCCCACAACATTTAACTCGAAATTTAAAATCAGATTTTACATTTTGATCACTGTCAACAACAACAACAATAATAGACCGATGAACATGGATGAGCCCTCTCTAGCTATATATATATATATACAAAAAAATCTTTAATTATTACGGAGCTTTTTGTGAATAATTGTTTATGGAGCTCAATTGCATGCGTCCAAAGTGTATTGGATGGTCCGGATTTAGAACACTATTCACACAAAGAGTTAACTCTTCACGCGAATAATGTTTCCAAAATCCGAACCGTCCAATGCCTAAACGGACTATTGAGATTATGGCTCCTCCAAATCGGGGCCAGTCCTCCAAGCCATTTTCACCCAAAACAGTACCCCAACACAAAGTCGATTTCTTCTTGATTTCATTGTCAAAGCAACGGCGATGAACAGTTTTCCCTCAACTGACATGAATAAAGGAGGAGAATGACGATGATCAGCTTTCTCGGAGCCTTACTGAGCCCGATTTGGAGGCCTGCGAGCACACACCAGCTAGACCCGAGGGATTCCCCAGACTTTGGCGTAGAGTAGCATTGCAGGAACCCGGGCGTACAAGAAAACTAAATCAATACCAATTCCTTCCCTCACTCGATGATTCAACTGAAATGAGTCAAGGGGACGAGGACAGCGAGAATGCTCTTAAGAGTCATACATCCGGCATCCATAATACTATCACTCTAGGGGCCCAGAAAACCATATCGTTGTTCTCTTCCGCTTGCATGTGCAGGGTGCCCGAAAATCTTCGTAATCAGAACTCCAGTGCCTACACCCCTCACCTCATCTCTATCGGCCCCTATCACCAGCACATAGAAACACCTATGCAACACATCAAGTTGTACTACGCCAACAACCTATTTCTTCGACTGACCCAAGGAACAGTGCTACCGGATCGGAAAGAATCCGAAAAAAAAGAATTCGAGGTGCTAAAAGAATGCGTGAAAGAAATGAAGAGGTTGGTAGATGATGCCACAAAACGCTACCCAGAGGACGTTTTGCTGAATGAGGAAATGATGGTGGTCGACGGTTGCTTCATTCTTGAGCTTCTCTACAAATACTATGGCCTTGTGAAAGCTGACGAGAAAAAAGCTATTGATGGTGGAGACAGTGGCAACTCAAAGGTAAGAAAGGGATTAATTCCTCATTTGTTTCTAATCTTTGTGTCTATACATGTAGTACATGAATATAACCCACGAATCACGATATTCAAACAAAAAATTGAGAGGGTAAAAATCTATTTAATTATGTTGTCCTTGGTCAAAAAAAAAAAACAAATTTCATACATTCTTCTCCTATTTTGATGCCTCAGGCCCTCGTAGTAGTAATTTTTTCCCTAAAAAAAAATCTCTATTAGAATCAATGTTTACCATGATATAGTGAATTCAATGAACCAGTCATAATATTTAAGTAGAAATTTTGCATTTCAAAAAGCAGGAAACAATACTTTTGAAAAAAAAACACTTAACGGACTATTAATTCAGTAAAGGGCCTCACTAAAACTTTTATTTTATGTCTTAGGCCTTGAGTAGCATTCAGCAGCCTCATGAAGGAGAACATACCAGCAAAAGCAGCGAACAAGAAATGGCAGATCCTATTTTCGATAGCATTTTGACAGAAAACATCATCAAACACGACTTACTACTACTCGAGAACCAGATTCCTTTCTTTGTGCTTGACAAATTGTTCAAACTCACTGTGGAAAAGATACCGAACTGTCCCCATAAGTGTTCACTCACAGATTACGTCCTTTTTTACTTTCGCAACGTGATGAGTCCAGAAGGCAATTCCACAAATAGTGGTGGCGCGACGACAACTAATTCTTCACCTAATGACTGTGTGCTTCACGTTTCCAGCGAAGGAGAACAGCCAGCTGGGAAAGCAAAACACTACTATCATATTCTGCATTTACTACACAAGAATTACCTTCCTCGTGACACCTCGACTGCACAGAAAACAAAACAGAAAACAAAATTCAGTGAATTCACTCTCTCTGCATCAAACCTGGAATATGCTGGAGTCCAGTTTAAACCCCTCTCGGGAAACAACCAATTCAACGTCAAATTCGATGAAGACGAAGGCCTATCCTGGTGGTGCCGTAGGGCCAGTTTTGCTATTCCAGCTCTCCATATACACGACACCACAGAGCCATTCCTCAGAAACCTCATTGCTTTTGAACAGTGTGTCCCTGGCATTTCGCAGCACTTCACATCCTACGCATTCCTCATGGACGTGTTAATCAACTCTGAGAAAGACGTCCAAGTGCTTAAAGATGCCAAGGTTATGTATTGCTACTTGGGTGCAGACGAGGACATCTCAAATCTGTTCAACAAGCTGTGCAAGGATGTTGTAGTAGAAGACTTTTATTTTGCCGACACTTGCAGCAGAGCGTTCAAGTACAGCGAGTATGGCTGGCCGAAGATTTTGGCATACCTTAAACGTACGTATTTTGCCTCTCCGTGGGCATTCATAGGTTTCTGTTTGGCCTTCATCGCTTTTGGCATGTCGGTTACTCAATTTGTCTTCAGTTTCTTTCAATAAACGCCGATGATCCTGAACTTTGTATTATGTTTCAACTAGAATTGTAAGAGTTTTATGAATAAATTGCTGTAATAAAGTAATAAGTTTGCCCGTCTCCTTGCAACATCTATCTTTGTAGCCTAATGATGCCGTTATTTTCTCCTTTCCATTAACGTCCAAGCATATTGTTACTGGGATTGGTGAATTCTTATAGATCCGTTGTCTAAAGGAACTGGAAATAGTCTAATAAAGAATTCTCAAACGCTGACATGAATCAAAATAACAAAATGGACCCATATGAAAATCAGTCTTGTGAAATGTAACCAACGGGTCTTATAGGGTACATAATGTCCAAATTTGTCCAACCTATTCAAGCGCAGCCGCTTGATATATTAGTTGATTTGGATTTTCTTCACGGACCTAGGAAAGATTTTGGAGCAATTGCTTGAGCTTAAAACCTTGGTTGGTGAAATTATATATGTTTTTCAGCGCAATTGAAACTGCAAATCAAACTTACAAACTATCGTCCTCTCAGTTTCTATTGGCCTTCACAAGGCCAGCTGAAACTTAGGCAAATGAAGCACTTGCTTTAGGCCTCAACACTACTCAATCACATTTAACAAATCCAATTTTATGAAACTAGGCAATCGTTCATTAGTGTTCCATGGCACAAGTAAATAGACTGATGAAGAGCAAGACCATATTAAATAGACGGATGAAGAACAAGACCATATTAAAAGAAAGATGAAGAAAGATTTGACATCTATGTCCTCACCAATTTTCTAGCAAGATATATCGTCAATTATTTTTGATGGGATTCAATTGATTGTCATAAACTTAAGTGGGTTCAATTTTTGTTAGGTTTTTTTTGCTCAAATGATTGAAGTGGAGCTGCGGAGGTCTTGGTCAACACTGGTAAGTAAGCATTCAATAGGCAGCTGGGATGTGAATGTTTCGAAGCTTTGGATGCAAAATATGGCTGGATTTCATTATCGTTGGGCATTCAATATTAAAGACTCACAGCTTGGCTAATACTGGAGTCTGGAGGCAATCAATCAATCTCTGCATCTATTCATGTTAGCCTTTATGCATACTGAAGTTTATGGCCTTTTATCCTATATATATTTGCATAATCAAGAGGAAAGGTAAAAGAAGAGCTAGAGAGGAGAGAAATAAACTCACCCTTTGTCCTGGACCGAATGAGAAGTTGACTTTTTTTTTTTTTCCTGCTAAAAAGTGGTTAATTATTTTTTAAAATATTTGGGTGAAGTAAAGAAAAAAAAATACTTTTCCGATTACTCTAGTAACAAACGTGAAAATAAATTCAAATAAGGACAAAATTCTCAAATTTAAGTTAAGTTCATAAGAACATAGCCTCACAAAAAAGAACCCTATCACCGAAGTCTTTACGAACCACCATTGCATTTAGGCCACCCTCCCAGCCTAATTATTACCTAATCACTCAGCTTGCTGATCACTATCTATGAGAACAATATTAGGATCAAAATATAATGTTACCACGTTCTCTAAGATTTATTTATGTGTCTTTTTCAAACTAGCTAGGCTTTATATCATTCATTTTTCCTAGTAAGTCTATGTTTTCTTGTTATGCATGTTTTCCTAATTTGCTTAGGTTTCTTGGTCAACAACTCTTGTAACCATAGGCAGAGGGACATAGAGACAAGGGTGGGCAACTGACCCTACAGACAGCCAAATTTTCATTGAAACACGTATAATTTTTATTCTATTTTTACTAATTTGATCCCACTTTGAAATTTATTTTTGCTCGAGCTCATAGAAGGGTTTCGTAGTTAGGGAAAAAAAGAGTCAACATAGAATCTCAACCACAAAATTCCATCATGGATGTGCATTATAGTGATGAATTTTTCAATTTGATAGGAATTAGTGTCCTTTGGCCAAAGATGATCGAGACCTGAAAAATGTAAAAGCAACCAACTGGGATTTTGTTTAGTCTTAGAAAGTGTACAAATGCATATAGAAGTCTGTGAAATTGTATTGAAAACTATGAAAAGTATATAGAGTGTGTTTTTCTTATCATTTTCTTTCGTTTTTTTGGTCATTATCTTTGGCTTATGAACAGCCTATTGGACTTTTTCAATTACCATTTATCCCTAAAAGTGTAAAAGGTGTATATTGGAGTGTGTTAATTCTTTTTGTTATCGCATCCAATGTTTGGGCATATATGGCCAGCTTGACATTGCCGGGCCTAAGACGAGTTTCGAAGAAGTATCATGATGTTTTAGAAAACCCACAAGTATCATGATGTTATAGAAAACCCACTCATTATATTGTCTACAACGTATTCATTATTCATTATTATTTGAAGTTAATGACGGCCCTTTTCATAAGAAAATGAATAGCGACGGCCCAACATTAATGATATATTTGGGCTCAGTTTAAAGGCCAGAGCTATTGACAGAAAGACACGTTTAAATTCAATTTGGGCTTCCAGCCTAACCCATGCTGGACGTACGGCAGGCCAAGGGCCCAGTGGGAGTTTTACGGGCCGATACTGATCGAATACACCATTTTTAGTTATGAATTGCTAAATTCTGAGACAAAGGTTTTTTTTCACCCCCTAATATTGTACTCCCTCCTTCCCCATTTGCTTGCCCATTTTTGAGATTTCAACCTTTTTAGGGAATATAATGATTACTCTTGAAAAGATTGGCTTTTCAAAAATACCCCTTACTTTTTAGCATTCGATGAGAATTGCAATTTTTCCCATGCGCAATACTTTTAAAAGAGAAGGGGCATTAATGGAACTTATATGAGTCAATCTCAATTTGGACAAGTAATTTGGGACATTACAAAGTCAAAAAGGGGACAAATAAAGTGCGGCAGAGGGAATATACATCGGTGGGGCGTTACCGAAAAATTAATATGTTAACTAAAGGGTGTTTGAAGTCTCTCCATAGACTCGAATCCCAGACCTCCCCTTATAATACAAGAGGTACAACCAGATGGTTATGAACCACATGTAGACGAAGGTTAATGGTACGTAGCGAAATGATGGCCTTATATTTCAATCGATCATTGTACAAGTCCAACTACTTGGATATTTTGATCTGTTTTGTAATTATTGACCTAGGAAGATAATCGTCACTTTCAATTTTTATGCCGACACATTTGGAATATTGGAGAGTGATCCACGTGGCTAGACCTTTCCAAACAAAAAAGACTAAAGAGGGTGTACATTAGTTGGGGTTTAATTTAGCAGAAAATGAATATGTTAACAACCAAAGGGCGTTCGAAGTTACTCTATAGACTCGAATCTTAGACCTCCCCTTGCAAGACAAGAGGTGCAATCAGATCGATTAAAGAGGCACATCTAGACAAAGGTTAATGGTACTAGGAAGGAGGAAGATAATGCTCACTTTCAATATTAACCTAGGAAGATAATGGTCTCTTTCAATTTTGATGCTTACACCTTTGGAATATTGCAGAGTGATTTACGCGGCTAGACCTTACCAAACAAAATTGGCTAAATGAGGGCATACATCAGTGGGGGATTAGCAAAAAATTAATATGTTAATAACCAAAGAGGATTCGATGTCTCTCTCCATTGACTTGAACACCAAAACTCATAGAGTAATCCATGTGGCTGAACATTTCCAAGGCACAAAAAAAAAAAAAAAGAGTAAAGAGGGTATATGTACATCAATGGGGTGTTAGCGAGAAATTACTCTAATAAAGGGGGTTTGAAATCTCTACACAGACTCGAACCTCAGACCTCCCATTGCAAGACAAGAGTTATAATCAGATGGATTAATAGTCACATTGAGACAAACATTAATGGTAGTGAAATGATGACCTTATATTTCAATAGATCACTCTTCAAGTCCAACTACTTGGATGCTTTCATGTGTTTCGTAATTATTAACCTAGGAAGATAATGGTCACTTTCAATTTTGATGCCTACACCTTTGAAATATTGCAGAGTGATCATGTGGCTGGACCTTTCCAAACAAAAAAGATTAAAGAGGACATATATGGGTTAGCGAAAAATTAATATGTTAACAATCAAAGGGGGTTCGAAGTCTCTCCATAGACTCGAACCCCAGACCTCCCATTTTGAAATAAAAGGTACAATAAGATGGATTCAGAACCACATCTAAACAAGCGTTAATGGTAGTGAAATAATGGACTTATATTTCAATAGATCACTGTACAAGTCCAACTTATGAGATACTTTCATGTGTTTTGTAATTATTGACCTAGGAAGAAAATGGTCTCTTTGGTCTCTTTCAATTTAATTTGATGCCTACACCTTTGGAATATTGCAGGGTGATCATGTGGCTAGACCTTTCCAAACAAAAAAGGCAGAAAAGGGATAAAAAAAAATTGTTCTTAAAAAATGAACGATATATTCCGATTGTTTTTGTTGGACCCGTGATGAGTTATCTATGCGCGCTTTTAACATTGAAAAAATGAAGTTGTTCTAGCTAGTTTCTAGTGAATGATTAAGAAAGACTGTGATCACATCACACGCGTGATATCGTGACTCATGAGAACAATGGCAAACTCCCCAATTACCACGGATCAGGCCTCTCGTGTTTTGATGTAGAACTAGTCCTTGAATCTTCCTCTATAAACCAATAGGACCTCAATTTCTAATTTCATTTAACAAAAAAGAGCTAGGGCTCCTGTACTAATTTGTAAAGAGTGAAGAGAAACATTATAAGCAATATTTTTTCATAAATTTAATTAGTTCCTTAAGCTTAATCCCTTGATAAATAGTCGTCGAAAAAGTGTTATATTTTATTTCTGGTGTATTGCCATTGGCAATAATTATTTACCAATGACAAATGTTTGGCTAATATATTGTCTTTAAGAAAAAATTTCATGCCACATATTTTGAGACCATCCTCGATCAAACGAATATAATAATCGTAGACAAATATTTATAATTGTCACTCTTGTCTATGAAAATTACTCAAAACTAATCCAAATGGATGTGATTGAATTACTAATTTTGTCATAAGGTTAGCCTTTCCGTCACCCTTACACACTAGAATTTCATGACCAATACCTTTTATTTGTTGCGAGCGATAGAAGAATATAACACTACAAGAGAATATGCTATTTGCATCGACCTATTTGCATCGGCAAGGACACCATTTGCGACGGGATGAGTCGTTTGCGTCGGCAATGCGTCGGCTGTGGGGGGACGAAAATGGTGGGGTGTCAAAAAGTTTTTTGCATCGGCAAGTGCCGTCACATAGTATTTGCATCGGCATGCGCCGTCGCTAATAGTTTTTTTGCGTCGGTATTCTTGCCGACTCAAAAAATTTGGAAAACATATGATCATTAGCATCGGGACGCCTTGCCGTCACAAATAGCATTATTTTCGTCGGCCTATGCCGTCGCCAATGGTTCAGGTATAAA
Source organism: Rhododendron kiyosumense (assembly GCA_019656275.1). Classification (NCBI taxonomy): domain Eukaryota; kingdom Viridiplantae; phylum Streptophyta; class Magnoliopsida; order Ericales; family Ericaceae; genus Rhododendron; species Rhododendron kiyosumense. The sequence continues at coordinate 227,174 of BPLS01000644.1, forward strand.
CTTATTCCTTTTAAGTCTGAGTTTGTGCCGTCGCAAAATTGAAAAAACATCTGTACATCTTAGGAGCAATCGCTGACCCTTTTCTTTTGTTACTAATTACATATACTAACCTGCATATATAGTTTTCTGGACATATAAAACAAGAAGGCCTAATCCATCCAAAGCATGTCCTCATCCATTCTAATACAAAAACCATCTTTCATTCAAAAACCAACATTAATCCATTCATTCAATCTCGAGAGAAGATCCATATTACAATATTGCTGTTCAGGAATAAAAGCAAAAGTAGGCAATGCCGATAGTACTAAAAAATAAGTGGAATCCAAAATATTGCATCTTCACGATCATTACACGCTTTAGTCCACGACAAACACCTGCAGAAGAAGATAGATATACAAGAATGAGATGCTGACTTATATTTATGTACGCATTTGCAATCACATGAAACAATAAAATTTCATCATAACATACATAAGAAAACCGCCAAGCAACAATGCAAACACTAGATCTGTTGATAACCCCAATACGTGCCCATGTCCAAACTTGCTACTAATGTATCAGTAAGCAGAATCTTCCTATGTATAAATATCAAAACTTCAATTTAAGAGGCTATTGACTAGGGACATTGGTCGGATTCGGGTTGGGCTGGACCCGACCCGACCTTAATCACATTCCCCCAAAGTCCATCCAAGACAGATCGACCACTGGTCAGATTCCCGACCGACTGCAGAAACGGATTGGGCGGTCGGGCTTGGTCGGGTTGTAGATCTACAAACCCTTTTTCTGAAAGTGAAAATCAATTACGGAGAGAGAAGGAAAATTCATTAACATCGACAGATTGATCGCTAATAGTAGTTACAGTACATAGGAAACACAAGTCAATCAAAATACTATTGACCATCAGAATATATTCATAGGAAACGCAAGTCCAAGTCGACCACCCACCATAAATAACCATCTTAATACAAAATAGTCTGCTAAAAATATGGCACATATTCAGTGCAATGCTCAATTGATTCCTGCTCGACAGATATCAAAAGTCATTTGGAATGTTAAGCGCATATGATGGAAAAATAATATCACACTTCTCCATAGACTCTAGAACTGCATAACACATGCTATAGGGAAAGATTTTAACAAACCTTTTGTTTTCTTATCGCTGCCTCGGCTTTTGCCTTTTGAAGGTTCTCCAATTCAGTGATTTTAGCTTCCTCCTTCTTCATGCATTTTCAATGAATGGATGAACTAAGAGTCATTTATATATCTCACCATGCACTTTAGAGAGTATTTTATCAAGAGAAAGTTAGGTACTCCGTAAAGCTGACTAGGTTGAACAAGGCGCCAACAAAAGTATTTCGTCAACATTATTATGATCTTCCATTGACGAAATCTGACTAGGTTGAACAAGGTGCTAACAAAACTACAAGACAACGTCCTTGTTAAAATTAATGCCTTTTGTATTTTATTGCATTTTGCTAGTGCTTATGTTAGTTTTGAAATAGTTTAAAGAGTGGTGTCCTATTTAGTCTTTTACCTCCTCCCTATGTAAAGGGCTTTGCCATAGTATTTAAAGGAGTAATGGAATGAAAAAGGTAGAGCAGCCCCATTTCACGTTTCTTTTTCCCCTGCTTTCCAGAGAGCAGCATCTCTCTTGCTCTGTTTTCTCGGTAGTATTGACTGCATTTGAGCAGTCCGCTTCTCCCATTTTTTTTAGCTCTTTCTCCACCAAAAATCAAGGTTAGGCTAGGGAAATGCCAACAGTCCTGAAGAAAACAAAAATAGTACAGCGGTCAAACTAATGATAATGCAGGTAGAGCAATAAACTAACAGTCCAAATTATAATTCATTAACCAATCTGCTAAGATACCTTAGTGCCAACGAAGCAAAATTAGATAAATTCTTCTTGCACTGAGAAAGCCAGGTCATGGATGTTCTTGGGGTTCAAGGTATACAACCCATAGCACAGCAATACTGCATTGACAAATGATATTAGATAAATTCCAGTTCGACAACAATGAAACCAAAGAGAACTCTAGTTTGTCATATGCATAAAAGCAGCTCTCACCAAAATATAAACAGTTATTACATACACTGACGTGGCCACTGCACCTCACATACTAACACGGTACTTTGGTCTAAAGTCTAATGAATACATGAAAATCAACAGTTGGATCACAAAATTGCGAATCATGAATGCTTGCAGGAAAGAAATTGATTCACATATCTAAGACCAATCCAAAGATCATCTGAACATGATATCTGATTTCAGATACCAATCTATCTTAAGTTACTCTTGAACCTTCATCCATTACTTTCATCTTTACTGGAATGCATACACTCGAGTCAGGAGTGTGAAAGATAACTAAACAAAAAAGTTCCAAGCGCACAACTCTATTCGCAGCATCACAGGTGAAATGCTAAAATCAATGCATTTGTCACAAATACGACACTGATTCTTTTATATGAAATGCTACCAAGATCAACACATCAAGAAAATACCATGAGATAGTAATTACCCTGTATGTATTCCAGTTATCAGAATCCTTGGACATCAAGCTTGGTCAAATACTGTGCTTCAGTGTCTAATAAGCCCCCTTGAAAATACTCTTCCAATTGTCAAACTTCAAGGAAAAACAAGAATCAAGTTAGAGCTTTATAAAACTTTTATGTCAACACCACTTATATATATGAAACTAAACACTTCGTTTATCCATTAACATAAGAGTAAATGATATGTTTGGTTGGCGCGCGCGCACGCACACAGAATAAACCAAATATTGTAAGATAAGTATTTGGCTGTAGCACGGTTAAAAAAACAAAATTTCGGCTGTAGTCAATATGATTACGATTGGCTCTCTGGGCAACCAAAAAACAGCAGGTCAAGTTCTAATTTTTTTTTTTTTTTTGGTGACAAAGGGAAGGAAGTTCTAATTTTGTTTCGTTTCCATGATTCTCTGGAATCTAACAGCAGCAAGTCAAATTGACATTATAAAATCGTTTTTTTATTTTATCAGCAGATATTAGTAATCATTTGTAATAAGATGAAAGGTCAACTACCCAAATTCAAGTCCCAATTCAAGTCTCAACTACCTAAACCGTTTTCCACTAGCCTATAAGAAGGAATCCAATCTCGCCAGTGTCCATCTGCATCTTGTGGAAAACTTGAATGCCAGGGGATGCATTCCCACATTGGATTGCTTCTAAACCTGAACCAAATATGATATT
>BPLS01000644.1:240398-250868 GCA_019656275.1 Rhododendron kiyosumense
ACCCCACACCCATTTTCCCATATTACCCCCCGCCCCCTCCCTTCCTTAAAGTACCCTGTACCCCTTTAATTTATTTCTTTATTTAATTACTCTTACCTTATTTATTTAATTTCTATAAATACATCCTTTCTGTATTAAAAAATAAAATTCAAAAAATAAGTGCTCCAATTTTCGATTCAGTTGAACCGGGGCAAAGATTGTATTTTTTTGATCATTTTACTCTAAATGGTCATAATGAATTTTTTACTCTAAAACCTTTCAACGAGCACCCTAAGACTTATTATTTAGTTTCAGGACTCTCTTGGAGTGTCCATTGAAAGGCCTTGGAGCCAAAACTTTATTACAATCATTTAGGATGAAATGATAAAAAAAAAAAAAATCTTTACACCGATTCAAACGTATTGAAAATTGAAAGACTTATTCTTTTAACTATATTTTTTAATATATATATATAGGGAGGAAAAAAAGGAAAAAAACTGTCGGATTAATTTTTAACTATATTTTTAATATATAAACGGTGTAAAAAAATAAAATTTTCAATTTTCAATCCATTTGAACTGGTACGACTATGTTATTTTTCTGATCATTTAATCCTGAATGGTCGTAGTAAATTTTTGGCTCTAAGGCCTTTCAATGAGCACCCTAAGACTCATTATTTAGTTTCAGGGCTCTCTTAGAGTATCCATTGAAAGGCTTTGGAGCAAAAAATTTACTACGGCCATTTAAGATGAAATGATCAGAAAAATAACATCTTTGCACCGGTTCAAACGGATTGAAAATTGAAAGACTTATTTTTTTGAACTATTTTTAATATATATATATATATATAGGAAAAAAAAGGAAAAAAAAAAGTCGGATTAATTTTTAACTATATTTTTTCATATAGAAATGGTGTAAAAAAATAAGAGCTTCAATTTTGAATCCGTTTGAACAGGTACAAAGATGTTATTTTTTTAATCATTTCATCCTAAATGGTTGTAATAAATTTTTGACTCCAAGGTCTTTTAATGGACATCCTAAAAGAGCCCTGAAACTAAATAATGAGTCTTAGGTGCTCGTTGAAAGGGTTTAGAGCCAAAAATTTACTGCAACCATTTAGGATTAAATGATCAGAAAAATAATATTTTCGTACCAGTTTAAACGGATTGAAAATTGAAACTCTTATTTTTTTACATCGTTTATATATTAAAAAATATAGTTAAAAATTACTCCGACTGTTTTTTTTTCCTTTTTTCCTATATATATATATATATATATATATAATTAAAAAAATAAGTCTTCAATTTTCAATTCGTTTGAACCGGTACAAAGATGGTATTTTTCTGATTATTTCATCCTAAATGGTCGTAATAAATTTTTAGCTCTAAGACCTTTCAATGGATACTCTAAAAGAACCTTCAAACTAAATAATGAGTCTTATTGTGCTCGTTGAAAGAAAAGAATTGAAAATTAGCAAAAAAGAAAGAAAGATTAACCGGAGAGAAGGAAGGCGGGAGAGTTGTTGGGGTTAAAATGGGAAAGGAGGGGTGGGGTCGGGAGGGGGGGTGTGTCAGGGGAGGAGGGAAAAGCACCTCTCCTTTTTTAGTCCATAAAGGACATCAACTTTTCAATTCCCAAGCAAGAAAGAAAGGACTAACCACGTGCTTTACCAATGTATTTTTAATTGACGATTTTGCCCTCAAACAATGGGTGACCTTTTCAGCTTACCGTACAATTTTTACTTTCTTCTTTTTTTGTTTTTTTATTGGCTTCTGTCCGTCTTCGTTTTTATTGACATGTCTTTACCCTTTTCTTTTTTTTTTTTCCATTTGGGGCTGTAAAACTCCTGCCTTGATTTTCAATACATTTTTGTATCTATTTTGAGGTAATTGATAAGTCCAAGTCAGAATTTTCAAGCCAAATTTACACAAATCAGATGAACTATACGTGAACCTAAATATCTTGTATTTTAGAACTTGAACAACACCAAAAGTGCATAGAAATGCCTAAACACCAGAAGCCACAAATAAATCAACTCGTAAGTGCATAATTAAGTGATAACTCGAACAACGTCAAAAATTTCATAAACCATCATGTTTTGCTACATTTCATTCCCATGATATAATTCCAAAAAGACAAAAGTACTATGACCCCATATCAAGAATCACTCAACAGTCCACAACTACAAAAATATACATGGGCATTGATCTATTTTTGTTGCCCATCAACGAAGTCAAATTGTACAAGCAAATTAACATGACTATACAAAATGTAAGACCAAAAACAAGTTAGGACATATAATCAGTCATGTACGCCACATCGGAGCAAAACTGAACCCCACCAAAAAAGAGCTACACAAACATGCCCATCCACTCCATAAGTTTAGACGTGCGGCAAAAAAATTTTCCATCGACCTGCACGAAGGACAGAAGGAGTATTACTATTTGCTTAGAAAAATAAAATCAAAGAGTTTTTAAGTATAGTAGTAAAGGTATTGCACATCACCTAGTACTTGATACAAAACATAGGATTTAAGCCCATGTCACTACTTGATGCCATCTTTTTCTTCTTTTGAGAATTGTTGGCACAATCAATATTTTCCTTCTCCGGACAAGTAGTGATATTATGCCCAACGTTCTTACAAAATCCGCAACTCCTTTTTAGCTTCGGAGCAACTTCTCTTCCGCCTCTCAGTAGCTTAGTCTTTGGACGGCCCTTGGTTTTAGAAATTGGAGGACAATGAACATCATCAATCAAGTTATTTACTAAAATTTCATCTGACATTTGAGACCCTTCCTCACTTTGGAATGTATCACGACACTGACGTGATGGTAAATACATGGATGGAATTTGGTAGCAATCCTTATGAAGAAACACACTTAATATGTGTCGACAAAGAATTCCCCAAAACTCGAAGTGCTTGCAACCACATGTAGCTGCCTCACCATCCCAATATACTTTGTGCTTTTTGCTATCCACGTTCTTGTGATATTTTACAACAAATTCATGCCCATCACCATGCAGCAACGAATAAAAAGTTGCTCTTCCAAACTCCTCTTGAAATTTTTTAAAGCAAAATGGTGTAAGAACTTCACAGGCTTGCTCTTCCAATGGTGACATAGTTCTTAAAGAAGAACATCTATACTTTTGTAACATGGTGTCATGCAATTCCTTATGTTGGATATCTTCAATACCAAGATCAACCTATGTGTTTGACGAAGCTAATAGATGAGTACCATGAGAGTAATAAAAAAAGATCTAATTTAAGATTTAAGGGTTACTAACCAGTTTAACAAATTTCTCTAAATTTGTATGAGAGCTAATGAACCGCTTTATGAAAGCATTGATGCTCTCCGACCTTCCTGTAGTAGTCATCCCTCCGAAGAAAAAATCACGCAGGTAAGCTGGCACCCAGAAGTGTTTAATTTCATATAAACCAATGACATGCTTGTTGGACCGCAAATTATACTTGGCAATGACTTGGGTCTAGTGATCCTCAAACTCTTGAGGTGTTTCTAAATGATATAATTCATAAAAATCAGCACACCATGCTTGATATTGGTCACGAAGAACAACCGTGAACCAACCACTAAATTTACTTGTAATGTGCCAAATACAAAAGCTATGCTTTGTACCAGGAAATTCTTTTGCAATCGCTTCACTCATCCATGGATCTTGATCAGTTAGGATTGTCTTCGGTTGTTTCTTCATTAAAGTCAGAAAAGTCTACAAATCACAATGAAATAATTTAGAATGTCAAAGTAAATTACATTTGACAAGAGCAAAAAAATATGGTCTTTACTAATTACCTTGAACAACCATTGAAAAGCACTTGAAGTCTCATTTCGAAGAAGTGCGCATCCAAATAATACTGTCTTTCCATGATTATTGACTCCCACAAAAATACCAAATGGCATTTGATACGCATTAATCCTGTAAGTGGTGTCAAACACAACAACATCCCCAAACCTTTGGTACCAATCAAAACAATGGGCTGATGACAAAAAAATATGCTCCAGCTTTCTTTGGTCATCTACTGTGAAAGAATACCGAAACTTGCAATTTTCTTCTTTAGACAATTCATAGTATCGTAGAATATGTGTTGCATCATTGACTTCATCTTTCTTTCGGATTCTAGTAAAAAGATTTCGAACATCTTTCTCAATAAATGGAAGAAATCCGTGATTGATGTTCTTTTCAAGTTCCATAATACGCATAATTTGTCTAACTGAAAGACCTCCTTCTTTTAACAATAAGATACGATCTTCATCCTTCTTAGCAACTGTTCGATAAGCTGGAAGAAATCGAACTTCTGAAGGAGCTAACAACTCGTGATTGTGTTCTTTAACACACGTGGTGATCTACCACTCTTGAGGAAAAATTTCAGAAGATTTTTTCAAAGTGATACAGATTCGAGCTTTGCATTCACATTTCACCGATTGCCCACATTCGACAAATGTTGCATCTTCATCTGTTGGAAACTCATTTAAATCAAAAGAAAACAATTGTCCATCCATTATCCTATAATCGATAATCGAAACACAACAGGTATATACCTGAATCACACAGTTCACCATTATCCTATAAATTAGAGATCTACCATTTTTTTTAAAGAAGAAACACATATATACACAGTTATATACATACACATCCGCACACAACAATAATCGAAATCAAGAAATTAATACTACCAGGTTGCACCAACCAAATCTAGCACCAAATCCGGATCAAAAAAAAAAAAACCAAATCTAGCACCAAATCGATCAACACCGATTCATCTAAAAATAAATAAAAAATGGAGGCAAATATGTATCCGAAGGGAAGCAAATCAAGCAGAGATTATTACCTAATCAGACAACAAATCGATCGGTCTTGGAGAAATAGATTCCCATTATCGAATCCACAAGTTTGAACTCCAAATCCTAGCCACCAGCTATTGTCTTGCTCTCAAATGCCTAAACCAGTTCGCCGTGACGGAACCCTCACCGGAGAATCACAACCGAACTATTCTTCTTCCATTGATTAAGCTCCTTCGAATTTTTGATTTCTAGGGTTCTAAATAAAAATGAAATGGAGGAGGAAGGATAAAACGAAAGGAAAAAGACCCATGTAGAAGGGGTTAATCAAGAGTTTGAAGCACCTCAAGTGTAATAGAGACCTCTCCGACCTTCGATCGGAAATGGGAGGGGTTAATCCAGTCGATCAAAATGAGTTCAGGAAATGGGAGAAACAAAAGAGTTTAGAAGAAGAAAAGCTAGGGGAAATGGCATCTAAAAAGAGGAAAAAAGGGGGGGCGGGGGGGGGGGGGGGGGGGGAATGCTTGGGAAATGGCGCCTAATTTTTTCTGATTGTGTTATTGGTTATTTTTTACAAAGCTGAGGGTAAATTTGTAAAACATGTTAAAGTGCATTGTGATGTCATCCTCCAGTACGGGAACAATTGGAAAGCTGGCAATTTGGTCCCACATATCCGGTGCAATATTGCACCGGTTAGCATTTGCCAATTAGAAAAAGAGAAAATAGTTTTTTGAAAACTTTGATTTCAAAAAAAGAAGTTTTGGGAAAAAGTTAAAAAAAAAAGTTTTTGAATAAAAAAATATTTTTTGAATTTTTTTTAAAAGAACAGTTTTTGAAAAAATAATAATAAAAAAATAGTTTTTGCAAAAGAATAGAAACTTTTTTTAAAAGTATTTTTCTTATAAATATGTTGAAAATGAAAGATAAAGAAGGTTTTTGTGTTATGATGGTATACTTAATTGAGAAAATGTGGGGACAACTAAATTTGATTATTGACAAAAAGTTAGTTTTGATTGTCCAAGGGTCCAAGTTTGATGAGTAGCTAAGAGGTTTCTAAGTTTGATTATTTTACTGTGAGCTCTTTTTTAAGCAAATGTTGCTAAACTTAACAATATTTTAATTTTGATTATACAGCTGTGAATTTGATTATTTCTTAGGAGGTTGCTAATTTTGATTACACTATTGTGAGCCATATTTTGCACAGTATTGTTAACTTTAGTAACCTATTACTTTTGAATATGCCATTGTGAATATCCTAAATTGGAATCGCTATAACATCTCGCGAATAACAATATGTTCACAAATATTAGCACATTTTTTCGTGTATCGTATTTTTTTTTATCCCCCGCCAAAAGGATAGTATTTATATAATATTTTTCAACATACAAAAGACAAACAAAAAAAAAGTTCTTATTACAATAGTACGAGATATTGTTCATATTACAATAGATCACTCAACTAGTCGAAGGACTTTGTTCTTTTTTAAAACTCAAGCGTTCGAGACAAATAATTAAGCAAACCTCTACTAATCTTGGAGGACCAATTCCGTGGTAATTAAGCTACAAATGGTCACCTTCCATTTTTATGCCTACCCGTTTGGTGTGTTGTGGAGTGATTCACGTGAAATCCTACAGTAGGCAATGAAGCAAGGTGATTGGCATCACACAAGTGATGCCATGGAAATGAGGTGTGGAAAACCGTAATCACCCAAGAAGTGAGGAAGAAAAGTCTTCGGGCGGTGGAAACTTAAACAGCAACCTCCTCCTCTATTAGAAATCAGATCCCTCAAAGTTTTGTATACTATAGACTCGGTCCCCAAATCTTTTTTCTTTTTAAATTTATAAATATAGACTTTTTTTTTTTTTGAAAAGATAAATAGAGACCTTAGTTTGTAGTTTTCCTTTTACTTATCGAGAATGTATACGACTATTTTCTTAAGGAGTAGATATAAATTTACAGTTTTCGAGCTAGCTAGACCCGGGGAACTTGCCAAGCGCAGGCCGAGCGCATCCGGACCGTCCATCTCGCCAATTAATGGTTCAGAAATATGTTTGTTACTCCATCTTTTACCAGTAATTATCGAGAATATATAAGACTATTTTCTAAGGGAGTAAATAATTTTACAGTTTTCGGGCTAGCTAGACTTGGGGAACCAGCCAAGCGCCTGCCGAGCACATCCAAACTGTCCATTTTAGTAATCAATGGTTCATATATGTTTTTTACTCCATCTTTTCCCAGTTATAATTAACTTTGATCTTTAAAAAGTAACAAACATATATGAACCATTAATTGCCGAAATGAACGGTCCTGTAACAACCCTGATTTTCGGTCAATAAAAATTTCGTTAAATATTTGAATTTTATTATTATTTCTTTTATTATTACTTGGATTTACATTTAAATTTCCAAAGTTTGTCAAAATTACGTTTTTAGCCCTTGAAACTTGTTTATTGACACTTTAGCCCATTTGGCAAGCCTAGTTAGTTTCTAACCGACGTGTTAGAGAAACCGAGCTAGCAAGCCACCGAATTGCTTTTCCCTAACCGCAAAATGACCATTTTGCCCCTCGTGAACCTTTTGACCCTTTTGAACCCTAGACTAAGAATTATAATATTCTTTTTCTTTTAATCAAAATGGTTATATTCTTTGTCCATTGGACAATAGATGTTAGGAAAACTATTATCCATTGGATAATAGAAACCCCAATTCTTTATTTTAAAAGTATACTTGATTAAAGTACTATGAATAGTAAAAAGTAACTTTTTGATTACTTTAAAGTACCTTTTTGATTATTTTAATGTTTGATCTCCCTAGCAATTATTATCCATTGGATAATAAAAGTTAGGGTGGTTATTATCCATTGGGTAAAAGGCTTGGTCTTTCACAAAGTACATGGGATTATTAATTTAATCTTTCTTTTTTAAACCCCATGTGCCAAAGTACCAATTATTTTAATTTAAAAGTTACCCAATAACTATTGTCCATTGGACAATAGAAGTTAGGGGATTTATTACCCAATGGGTAATAGGTTGTTCTTCCACCCTAGCACATGGGAGACTTAAATATTAGCTTTGTACACATGTGCCTATTGATTTGTTTTAATGGGAAATCTTGCCTTTTAAAATCTTCCTTGATCTTAAAGTACAAAGTTCCTTTTTGTTTATTGTTTCCTATACATTGTATGCATATATATGTGTGTGTGTGTGTGTTTACTAGAGAGAGAGAGAGGGAGAGGAGAGAGAGGCCGGAGGGAGAGAGAGAGAGAGAGAGGCCGGAGAGAGAGAGAGAGAGGAAGGAGGGAGGAAAGAGGAAGGAAGGAGACTTGATTGTACTTCCATGATCTCCCATTAATCTTCCATGATCTTGGTGTATATATATCTTCCTAGCCTAGACTTAACTCCATTGTACTCCTTTGGACACTTTGCAATGGTTTGAACCCTTAGATCTTGTACCAATATCCACTACAACACGAAAGGCATGTAGCGAGAATTTAGTTTCCTCGCTAAAAAGCTAATTTCCTCGCAAAATGTATTTGCGAGGAAATTTTTCCTCGCCCATTTTCCTCGCAAAAAGCTTGTCGCAAAAAGGAAATTCTGACCCAATTAGCGAGGAATTTTTTCCTCGCTATAGTTTTTCCTCACTAGACTTATACACTGTTTATAAAATAGGCGAGGAAATTTTTCCTCGCTAGACTAATTTTTTCCTCGCTAATTATAGTTTCGGCGAGGAAATTTTTCCTCGCTAAAACTCTTGAAACTAAAAATAGAGAGTTCTCCAGCTCATTTGCTTCCGCGCGAACTCGAACCGTGGCCTCCTGTATGGAAGCATTCACTCCATCCATCACACCAACATCCTTTTCAGGTCAAACCTTTGCCTTTTTTATATATAAACCTTTTGTACATTCTTTCACCTCTCTAAATTTGTTTCTTTAAACCTTTCTCTCTAATTTTAGTCCCTTCGTAGTGTTTCTTTAAACTTGTTTTTTAAATCATTAACATTATTCGCTTTTATTGAATTTTTTTATAATTTTTTGTTTTGTTATATATCTTTAATAAATCTTTATACCTTTCTAAATTTGTTTATTTTATACTTCGTTTTAATTCTCTCTAAGATTAGTAACCTTTTGTAGTGCCTAAATTAGTTTGAGCACTTTAAATTTCTGCAAATACGATATTTTTTTTGGTGGGTTAATCTGTTCTTACTGTGTATATGCGCCCATAACAATTTTAACTCAACTACAATATTACAATAGTAATAATTTGTTATGTTTCTTTTTAAATGGGGTTAACCTTACATATTTTGAAAATAGATTAGTGATATTTTGAAAATACATTTCACAATTATTAAGTACTTTATTTTTTGTTTAGCTTTTCATTAATTTTTTTTGTATGAATTAATAATTATTTATCTCTACGAAAAGCAATCCATATATCCCCTGCATTCTTTTTTTGAAAAGCACATCATTCATCCACAAACTTATAATCCCTATGTCCAGCCCTTTTTTTGGGTTTATAACAGTCAAAAGAACAATACGATAGAATTGATGAATGCACTCTGTTACCTAGAGTGTTCTATTCCTTGGGTATTTATATACAAATACGGTTACAAGTGATAAGCTTTACAAAAGATATTGCAAATGATAAAATATAACCACTGAAATGGCTAACATTATTAGGATTTCTTTTCTTGATCAACTAATTTGCATTGATTGGTTGACACCCCCCGCAAGCTGATGGTCGAGGCATGACCTTCAGATTGAAACGCAGTGTCCGAATGCGGGAAGACGCAAGTCCTTTTGTGTAAAAATATCGGCAATTTGATCCTTGGTGCTAATATATTGGACGGTTAAATCACCCCGAGCGACTTTGTCACGCACAAAATGATAATCAATTTCAACATGCTTTGTGCGGGCATGGAAGACGGGATTGGCTGTAAGATATGTTGCACCAATATATATATATATATATATATATATATATATATATATATATTATCACACCACATTAATGGAGTGGCACAGATATAAAGACCAAGTTCGAAGAGGAGTGACTGAACCTGGCCAAATTAATTAGGCGACCACATCCGCAATAACCTTGTACTTGGATTTAGTTGAAGAGCGAGCAACAGTGCGTTGCTTGCGAGAGGACCTCTTTTCTTGATCAATTGATCATTTGCACTAATTGGTTGACAATAACTATGGGATGAACTTTTTTTTAGCATGTCCTTAAAAAATTTTGTATTCAAACAATAAATTTTAGTACAATTTGAACATACTGACATTGTTAACAATTAATTTCAATTGGGGAAAAGTGAATTCATTTAATTCGTGTGAAACATATTTTTGATTTCATCAATTCAATGCGATTGGCGAGGAAACTATTTTTTTCCATTTATCACTTTTTTATTTTAATAAATTTGCTTATGATATTGAACTATGTAGTTGATTATCCCTTACCACGTGATATTAAAGATACATGAACATAATTAATAATGACTTACATATAAAAAATTTAATGAGTCCAAAAAAAGGTGACAAAATATTTTTCGCCAAAAGGGTTACATTTAGCGAGGAATTTATAATTTCCTCACAAAAGGGTTACATTTAGCGAGGAAATAATAATTTCCTCGCTTACATTTAGCGAGGAAATAATAATTTCCTCGCTTACATTTAGCGAGGAAATAATAATTTCCTCGCT
>BPLS01000644.1:250878-330840 GCA_019656275.1 Rhododendron kiyosumense
AAATGTAACCCTTTTGCGAGGAAATTATAAATTCCTCGCTAAATGTAACCCTTTTGGCGAGGAAATTTAATTTCCTCGCTAAATGTAACTTTTTAGCGACGAAATTGAATTTCCTTGCAGATTGTGTACTTTTAGCGACGAAATTGAATTTCCTCGCCATATTTCGTCGCAATAGGCCTTCCGTGTTGTAGTGATCTTTCTTGCCCACCAAGGATCAATCCTAGCCATCCAATTGATCCAAGATCAAATCTTGGTACAACATAGCCATGTAACCCTAGGATTTTCCGTTGATTTGTGCTTAAAAGTTGGATTTAATTAGATATACTTCTTGGACACCTTGCAACTTCTTAACCCTTTGATCATGTACCATTATCATCTTAACCCTCCATTTGATCCAAGAATATCACCAAGGTACAAAAATAGCCTTACAAGTCTAGGATTAGTTTTGATCTTCCATGATCTCTTGCCAAGTGTCAAGGTGAGACTTAGAGAGAGAGAGAGAGAGGAGAGGGCCAAGCTCTTGCCTATAAATAGAAGGCCATTCCAAGCCTTTCAAAGCACACCTCAAGCAATTAGCTCTTCCTTCTCTCTAGAAAACCATTTCCAGTTTCTGGGCAGCCACTGTCCCGTCGGAAATTCCCCATTTTCTCCTGCCTAGAGTAGTTTTTAGGATCAACTTCCTTCTGGAAAGTTGTAGAGCACTTCGAAACCTTGAAGTTAGGCTCAAGAATCACCCCAATCGGTTAAGAAATGACCCAGATATTGCCATCCGAAGTTTAGTAAAATTTCTGGATTTCCATTTTCTGGACAGCTTACTGTCCTTTGCTTCGTCCCCATTTTTCTCCAACCTAGGTTCGTTTCTAGGATTAACTTCCTTCTCAAGAGTTGTAGAGGGTTTAGAGAGCTTCGTTCTAGACCCAAGAACGACTCTATTTGGCCAAAGATTGACCGAGTTACTGCCGTCCGAAGTTCGGTCCAGATTCGGGAGAAATTTCCACCTAGCTTATTCGGCCCCGACTAGTTTCGGATCAAGGTAGATTAATCTCTACACATTCTCCCTAGTATAACTTTTGTTATTTTTGTTTATGATAAGGTTATCTATTTCTATCGATGAAAATATTCCAAAGATGTTCTTTTGAAATAATGAAAAGGATGGGGAGTATGTTGAACTCATCAATTTATGTTTTGAGCATGCTAAATGATTAGATGATCTTGCTAGTTTGATTTCAAAGTTATGAAGCATGATTTGTGATTTCGTATGTGGAGAGTCTTACCGCGGAAGTCTTGCATGTTAACGAGACACGAGAATCGAGGAAGTAGAAACATGGCATCTAGGGTTTGATAACAAAGAAGTACTTTGGAAACCACATAATGACCATTTCGAGGTTATTATGTGAATGGTGTGTGTGTGTGTGTGTTCCAATGGGAATCCGGTATAGCGGAACCATTGTGAGGTTGTGTGTGTTCCCATGGGATCCCGGACCGGCGGAACCATGGTGAGGTATAGCTTGGTTATCCACGGAGAGGAGCCAATGCAATGTGTGCCAATGGGAACCCGGTGCGGCGGAACCATTGTGAGGATACTCGGGAACCCGGAACGGCGGAACCGAGGTTGGGTGAGTATGGCTTGGTTATCCGCGGTTCGGAGCCAATACTAAAGATTTTTGAAAGGCTTGGTTATCCGCGGTACGGAGCCAATGCAAATGTTTTCGAAAAGATGGTTTTGTAAATGGAAATGATTGACACGGTCTACGACGAGTCGCGTAGGAGAAACAAAGAGAAACTTGGACACCAACGTTGATATCGAATGTGGATATGTTAATGTTTGTCTTGTTTGTAAGTTATGGGTTAGCGGGTATAGGATTACTCTACTGAGCGTTGTAGCTCACGGTGTTACCTTTTGGTGACCCTGGCATATTATATTGGTGGCGACGCCGGTATAATGTGTCAGACCTCTTAGATGAACAGGGCGAGATGTATACCTTGGAGGCCTTCGGAGCTGAGGAGCTTGCCAGGAGGGAGAAGCCGGTGGAGCAGTAGTTAGGAGCCTAGTTTCTCCTTTGTTGAATACTTGTACCCCTTTGAAGTATTTATAATGTAATAAACTCTCATTATTATGTAATAAATGCTTCTTTAACGTACCCTAACTTTGGGGGCGTTACAGGTCCGAATGCGCTCGGCAAGGTGTTTGGCAGCATTTCTCAATCCAACTAGAAGAATGGGCCAGGTTGCCTGGAATCTTGATAAAAATGACAAAATTGTAGGTGTTGTAGATGCCTCCAACTAGCATGATAAGGCCTCTAACTGATGGCAACAAAATGTTGGCCTCTAACAAAAAAAAGAAGAAAGATCACGATTTCTACCCAAGATCATGACAATCCATCTCAGTTTTAAAACCGCGGTCTATGGAGCCATGATTGTTTCTGCGCTACTTTTTATCACGGATTTTACCGTGCTAAAATCAACACAAAATCGAGGTTGAATAACTTAAAAAAGTTGTTCTACAAAAATGAACGATTCTAATTGTTTTTGTTGGACCCGAGGTGAGCTACCAGTACACGCTTTTAACATTGAAAAAAATGAAGTTGTTCAAGCTAGCTAGTTTCTAGTGAATGATAAGGAAATAAAGACTATGATCACATCACATGGCACACGAGTGAAGTCATTGCTCATGAGCATGAGGTATAGATGACTCTTGGGAGTTGTGAACCAGCTAAAGTTTTCCGGCCGTGAAAAGTGAAAACAATGGCAACCTCCTCCATTATTATGTATCAGATCTCTCGTGTTTTGATATCATAGAACTCGACATTGAATCCTCCTCTATAAATGATAGGAAACCCCCCCACCCCCCACCCCCTCCCAATTTGTCACAAAAAACATTTTCATATGCGGAAAAAATCTCATTTTCTTGCTCTGCTCAGTTTATGTGTGTACTATTTAAGTTTAGACTTTAGTGCTTTAAGTCTTTGTTGTAATAGTATGCAGTACGAAGGCAGGTGAAACTTTAATAAAGTGTCATGTGACTGCATAGTAATAACCAATTATGTGCATACTGTTTATGATGTAAGCAATCTCCTTACGCCTATAAAAGGAGACCTCTTCTCAGTGTAAAACCCAAGTTAGTAAGCAAGTCAGTTCAAGTTAATACAAGTCATGTACTCATGTCATGACTTGTATGGGAAAAAAATTCGTCATTAGTACTCATGTCATGTAACAATTTATTCAGCTAGGATTGTCATGTACTCATGTGCAATTGTGGAGCCCGATAAGCTACAATGGGTTAAAAAATGTGATAACTATGACAAAATCGTAGGTGTTGTAGATGCCTCCAACTAGCACGATAAGGCCTCTAACAAAAAAGAAAAAAGATCACGGTTTCTATCCGAGATCTTTGACAATTCATCTCGGTTTTGAAACTGTGGTCTATGGAGCCATTATTGTTTCTACGCTACTTTTTATCATGGATTTTAACCATGATAAAATCAACATAAAACTGAGATTGGATAACTAAAAAAGTCGCTATGCAAAAATGAACGATTCTGATTGTTTTTGTTGGATTTGTGGCGAGCTACTAGTATGCGCTTTTATAACATTGAAAAAAATAAAGTTGTTCTAGCTAGTTTCTTGAGAATGATAAGGAAATAAAGACTGTGATCACATCAGATGACGCATGCATGAAGTCATTACTCATGAGAATGAGGTATAGATGACTCTTGGGAGTTGTGAATAGGCTAAAGTTTTCAGGCCTTGAAAAGTGAAAACTACGGCAACCTCCTCCGTTATTATGTATCAGGTCCCTCGTGTTTTGATATCATAGAATTGGTACCTTGGAATCCTCATCTATAAATGATAGGACCTCAATTTCTAATTTCATTCAACCAAAAAGAGCTACAGCTCCAGTTGTACATAATTTGTAAAGAGTGAAGAGAAACATTATAAGAAATATTTTTTCTAAATTTAATTAGTTCATTAAGCTCAATCCCTTGATAAATAGTCTTCGAAAAAGTGCTATATTTTATGTTTGGTGTTTTGCCATCTACTATAATTATTTACCAATGACCAATATTTGGCTAGCTAATTGTCTTTAGGAAAAAACATCATACCACAAATTTCGTGACCACCCTCGATTAAACAAAGATAATAGTCAGAGACAAATATTGCCACTCTAGTCCATGAAAATTACTCAAAAACTAAATCCAAAATGGATGTGATTGTTTTAGCCCGTCATTTGTGAGGGATCTCGAGGTTGGTTTCTTAGGGCATCTCTAGTGAACAACATTAAGGGCTTAGTTTGCTCAGAACTAGCTGACTTGGATCAGTTAGTGAATATTTTTCACATTTTGCACTTTAATGGTGGTGTTAAAAATAGAGTTGGCATTAGCCAACATTAGCTGTTACACTAATTGTAGTTGAACAACTTTTTGTCATTCGTTTTCTGGAAAAAAATTTCAAATCACACATTTTTCAAGGCCACTGTCAATGAATTAAGTCTGATCCCCAACGGACGCAAATTTGCCAAGGATTTCACACTAATTCCGGGATAGAGACAAGCATTGAACTTGAGAATTGAAAGTTCAAATTTGTGAAGAGAATTTTTTCTTAACATGAAATAAAAAATTTAGCTTATTTATTTTTTAGAAACAGAAAGAAATTCATATCTATCTATATACTACTTTTAAATGTATGAAGATGTTCCCTCCTTTTTGCTTTCCACAAATGCCCCCAGCACTTGCAACTAATACCAATCCTGTCCTACACTTTCCAACCGACACATTACAACCCAGAACTTGTAACCATAAGAGTTTCCTGCTATTGGAAAGCGGCGGCCCACGGGCAGTTTCATCTTAGCGAAACGCTGCATCTGAAGTGGCGGCATGTAAACGTAAAAGATGTGTCTTCTACAAACAAACGGTTCCCCCAAACTATTTCTCTGATTCTCTCCAACCGCTTCAATGCACATTCCCTCTGACTCCCTTCCATCTTCATCTCCAACCTTTGATGTCCGACTATTACAAAGACCCTAACCAGCCGACATCCGGCGAACACTAACCCGCCGAACGACATTCCCAAGCACTGACCCGGGAACCGTACTCACTGCCTATGTTCCCGCTGCCAAAAAAAAAGTGCTTAGTAAGTTCAATCTTAAACTGTTTCGCAGTTTGAAATTAATTCCTCTACGAACAGTATTTGTTACTTGCAAGTGGTGTAAAATATCGTGCAAATCTTAGACCGGCAATGGGGAATCATTACTACATATCTCTATTTTACTACAAACTGACCTGATTCCTTCTCATGTTTCGTTGTTTTCCCTTTAGTAATGGTTTCGCGAATAAGATATTTGTAGAAATGCTTCTTTGACTGGTGAATTAATACAGTTGGGGAGTTGTCAAGATTGTGCGCGCAAACTGTTTGACGAACAAAATGGAATCAAAACGAACATATAAACAGTTATGCCCTTCAAAAAAAATTGATTTGGACTTCAAAAACACGTATTATTGTCAAAATCTAAATCAGTAAATAGATTAGAAGTTAAAAGTATGGAGCCAATAACATATATTTTGATAACAAAGAAAACAATATGGACCATGTAGAGAGGGGTTTGCATAGAAGTTGGGGGTCATGGCAACCTCTATTCCCAACGCAGTTACATTTAGCCCATTGTAATTCAATCACAACTACGATAAAAATATTATGCACACTAAGCATGGCACCACCAGTCTCTGTCAAACGGTTTTCAAAGAAGAAATGGTGTTCAGATGTGTAGAACGGGGGTTCTTTTTGTGATTTTTGTTCCAATTTTATCTTACGTGAGTATCTGAGTTTGTTTTGAATGAGTCTATATTCTGTTGAAATGTCATTATATTAAGGTGATAACACTTGAATAGGGTTCACTGATTTACAAAATTCTCAAATAAGTGCCAAGTACTGAAAACTTGAGCAATACAATAGTAAATTTGTAAAACATTTGAGTTTACGGAGAGTAGAAAATGGCGGTTTACATTTGAACAAGCTTACATTGCCTTTCAAGAGGACGTCATGGTTTCTTGGTATTCCTGTTGAAGTCATTGTTTTGATCTTATCAAAAGAGGAGATTATGATCAAAGGATTGGAGCATCAATGACCGCTCAATGTTGCACTTTCTGGTTAAATTCTCCATGAAAATATAGATTGATGGTTGACTGTTGGACTCAATTCCAAATTCGTTTTGCCCTGTAGATTTAACTACTCTTTTAGACAGGCATTGCATCAGGATCAAAACTATTATAAGAACTACCAAGAGACATTGTGCTTTTAGGTCCAGTTCACCAAATCTTGAGATTTCCTATCATCTTTTATTGTCCAATTATTTTGCAATTGTTTTGAAAAAAGTAAGAAAAATCTCCTGAAGTCTTCATGCATTGTCCTCATTGTCATGTTGCATAGTCGAGACCCTTTTATGACTGTATCAATTGGTAACTATGTTATGGGTTGGTTTCAAAATGGGAACACTTTATTGTTTTTCCTTCTTCAAAATGTTTTGATTGAGAGATTGTGGGTCTAATCCACAACGTCCACATGGAGAAATTGGGGCAAAGTCACTTCGGCTCCAAAGGCCTTTGCTATGTGATATTCATCTCAATATATTTTTTTGGACTTTTGTTATTTTGGTTTCTTCTTTTTTGTTTGATTTTAAGTACGGCTTTAATTATTAATGCAGGTGATGGCATAGGTGTATTGATGCCAAATGACCTTCTTACATGTTCTTCAAAGAATGTGCTACCAGCCTTACCTCCTTTTGGACAAGTCTTTCACCTTGCAATATCTAAAATTGAATGTGGTTTCATATGATCGTGGATATGCTAAGAGCCTAAGGGAGGAGAAGAACAAATGACAGGAGCACCCCAAAAGGATAATTTATCTTGCTCACTGCATAATATTCTTGTATTTTCATTGTCCTTTCTCCTTTCTAAACTCTGCACAACTTGCATATACATCTGATAACATTGTTCAATCATGTCATTAAGAAGAACCTTTCTTCATATTTTGAGATAGCGTAAAATTATGTGATTGCATGTTAGGTAAGACAGGCTTCTAATTTTATTCCTTTGAAGATATTTTTTTTGCTATTTTGGTCAAGTATTTCCTCAACTCCATGTGAAATGAGCATATTACCTAACATTTTTTGTCTCGATTTAACTTTTATGGCATGCCCTCAGGATGCATGTATCTTTTGTTTACATGATAGGATTTAGGATATTAGGTTAGATAGGCCTTTCATTTGTTCCTTTAAAGATATCTTCTTAGTCTGACTGTTTCCTCGATCAACTCCATGTAAAATAAAATACTTGCACCTTTTTTGGCACGCCCTCAGGATTTATTTTTCTTTACATGTATAACCAGTATCCTACGTACTTAAGTCCATTGTTACACACTGGTATGGCATACTCATGATGTACTTTGCAAGAGATTGAAAACCTATATTACTCTTCTATTACTAACACATCAGTATAAAGTGAAAGCATAAATTAAGAGTATCTCCAACCTTACCTTCAAATTTGGAGGTGTCAAATGATTTTGAAGGCTTGCTCGCCAAATTGACATTTCAAAATTTAACATGTACAAATTCTCCCTCTCCAACCAAAGCTTCAAATTGGAGTTGTCATTATGTTTTTTGGATGATAATGTTTTCAAATGGTTATTTTCCCGAACAAAATATATTTGACATTGCCTTCAAAACTGGCATTAGTGAAGGCCAAATCAACGTATAGTATCTTTTCAAGTGGCAGCTGGTGTTGGCTTCAAAAGTGACTATTACTTTCCACGTGGAATTTAAAGACCCCCAATGCGATATGCTGTACAGAAGTGGAACAAAAATGTTCCAACGTACTCTTAAAGGCAGCAAGGAGAGAGTTAATGGTTACGACAGGTGTTGCGCATTTGGGAAGGTGCAAAGGCTAACAGAGATTTTGATGGCTACTAATTTTTTTTTTTTTTTTTTGGCTTGACTTTTGTCATATTGAGAAAATAGCTCATTAGTTTGGAATCAATTTCTTATCCTTGTAAGGTTCTAATTGTGGTAACTGACTTGTACAGCAATAGACATGTTGTCACAAGACATTTTCTCTGGATTAAGAACATTGGATTCATGTATAAAGTAAACGAAGAAGCCAGCCTTTATAAAATTACAAAAAACAAGCCCGCATTTAACAAATAGCCCAATATCTTCCTTACCTACAAGACAAATTGAAACACGGTATTGTGCAAGTTTTTGATTGCCAGACACATGCAAACATCATCTAATTGTGCCTCATCCACGCTACATTCCACGTGCAACGCATGTGTACATCAACTAGTTGTATTGAAAACTGTGAAAAGTATAGGTCATATTTGGTAGACATTCTATTTTCTGTTTTCATTTTCAAAATTTTCAAAATTAATTTTAAAAGTTTGTTTGGTGCCTACTTCCACTTTCAAATTCTGGAAATCACTTTCACTATTTTCAAAATTTGAAGAAGTAACAAAATTCAACTTTCACTATTTTCAAAAGCAAAAACAGGTTGCCAAAAAGGATCCATTACAATTCCTTGGAGTTCTTTTTTTATTTTCTCTTTTCTCTCTCTCTCTCTCTCTCTCTCTCAAACTTTCACTCTCCTCTCTCTCTCCACCCACCCACCGGGGTACAATAAAACCATCAATTTTCCTTATGTTACATAATTTGGATTTTTCATATATGAACCTTGGGCCAAGACTTGCTGAGAGTAAAGCTCTACTCAGTTGTACTCCTATATCTCGTAATAGTAATCTTTTGCATTGTTAAAATGACGGGAATGTTCTCAAATACTTGTGTTTGATTCCCATGACATTCCAAAATAGCGTTGAGAATTGTAGCTGTTCAGGAATCATAGCGTTGAGAATAATTGATTGCAGTACAAGAAGATGTTACTCAAAGCAAGGCAATTGAAACTTCTTATTATTTAAAACTAAAAAATTGTATTTTTGGAGCCATCTTCGGGCTAAGAAATTGATGGCCGGAAGCGACTGCTTCTTCGGCTTCCCCTCTAAGCCGGTTCTGCCTGGTCTATCTGCCCGGCCCCTTCTTTCGGAATCTCAAGTATGGAATTTGTTTCTAACGTGATTGCAAAGGCTATGATGATTTTCTCTCTCATGTATCCATTGAGAACTGGTGGAGAAATTTGCAAGAGAGACCATTTTCGAAAAAGTGAAAACTGATTTCAGAAAATGAAATTTTCTTTTTGAAAATAGATTGACACAAACTTGTTTTCTGCTTTCACTTTTTTTTAGGAAAAAAAAAACTAATTTCAACAAATCGAAAATAGGAAACAGAAAAGTGGCAGTGTTACCAAACATAACCATATAGAGTGCGTTTTTCTCTTGTTATTTTCTTTCGTTTTTTGTTCATTATCTTCACCTTATTAACAGCCTATTGAACTTTTTCGATTAACATATATCCCTAAAAGTGTAAAAGGTGTATATTGGGGTGTGTTAATTCTTTTTGTTATCGCATCCAATGTTTGGGCATGGCCGACCTGACATTGCTGGACCTAAGACGAGTTTCGAAAAGGGAAAATGACGGCCAATGACATGTTTTAATAATTAATACCCGTCAATTGAACATGCTGAGAATATTTGTTAATACTGAAAATATTCTTGACGGGTAATAATTATCAAAACATGTTTTGGGCCGTCGTTCTCCTTTTGAAAACCCACTCATGAAAGATATTGTCTACAACGTATTCATTATTTGAAGTTAGTGATGGCCCTTTTCATAAGAAAAAAGGAATACCGACGGCCCAACATTAATTATATATTTGGGCTCATTTTAAGGGCCAGAGTTGTTGACAGAAAGACACGTTTAAGTTCAATTTGGGCTTCCAGCTTAACCCATGCTGGATGTACGGCAGGCCAAGGGCCCAGTGGTAGTTTTACGGGCCGATACTGAATGCACCATTTTTTAGTTTTGCATTGCTAAATAATGAGACAAAGGGTTTTTTTTTTCCCCTAATATTGTACTTCCTCCGTCCCAATTTGTTTGTCCATTTTTGAGATTTCAATTTTTTTAGGGAACATAATTATTAATCTTGAAAAGATTTGCTTTTCCAAAAATACCCCTCACTTTTTAGCATTAGATGAGAATGCACATTTTCCCATACGCAATACTTTTAAAAGAGAAGGGGTATTAATAGAACTTATATGAGTCAATTTCAAATTGGACAAATAATTTGGGGCATTACAAAGTCAAAAAGGGGACAGAGGGAATATGCAACAGTGGGGCGTTACCAAAAAATTAATATGTTAACAACTAAAGGGGGTTCGAAGTCTCTGATCCATAGACTCGAACCCCAGACTTCCTCTTACAAGAGAAGAGGTACAACCAGACAGGTTAAGAACCACATGCAGACGAAGGTTAATGGTAGTGAAATGATGGCCTTATATTTCAATAGATCGCTCTACAAGTCCAACTACTTGGATACTTTGATGTGTTTCGTAATTTTTGACCTAAGAAGATAATCGTCACTTTCAATTTTAATGCCTACACATTTAGAATATTGGAGAGTGATCCACGTGGTTGACCTTTCCAAACCAAAAAGACTAAAGAGGGTGTACATTAGTTGGGGTTTAGCGGAAAATGAATATGTTAACAACCAAAGGGGGTTCGAAGTTACTCTATAGACTTGAACCTCAAGTCTCTCCTTCCAAGACAAGAGGTAGAATCAGATCGATTAAGAGCACATCTCGACAAAGGTTAATGGTAGTGAAAAGATGGGCTTATATTTCAATAGATCACTTTACATTTCCAACTACTTGGATACTTTCATGTGTTTGGTAATTATTGGACTAGGAAGGAGGAAGATAATGGTCACTTTCTATTTTGATGCCTACACCTTTGGAATATTGAAGAGTGATCTACGTGGCTAGACCTTTTCAAGCAAAATTGGCTAAAGAGGGCATACATCAGTGGGGGATTAGCGAAAAATTAATATATTAATAACCAAAGCGGATTCGATGTCTCTCTCCATAGACTCGAACACCAAAACTCGTAGAGTAATCCACGTGGCTGGACATTTCCAAGGCAAAAAAAAAAGAGACTAAAAAGGGTATACGTATGTCAGTGGGTGTTAGCAAGAAATTAATATGTTAAAGGGGGTTTGAAGTATCTACATAAACTCTAAACTCAAACCTCTCACAGCAAGACAAAAGGTATAATCAGATGGATTAATAGTCACATTGAGACAAAGATGAATGGTAGTGAAATGATGACCTTATATTTAAATAGATTACTCTTCAAGTCCAACTACTTGGATACTTTCATGTGTTTCGTAATTATTAACCTAGCTAGGAAGATAATGGTCACTTTCAATTTTGATGCCTACACCTTTGAAATATTGCATAGTGATCACGTGGCTGGACCTTTCCAAACAAAAAATATTGAAGAGGACATACATGGGTTAGCAGAAAATTAATATGCACATTAACAATCAAAGGGGGTTCGAAGTCCCTCCATAGACTCAAACCCCAGACCTCCCATTGTGAAATAAAAGGTACAATCAGATAGATTAAGAACCACATCTTGACAAGGGTTAATGGGAGTGAAATGATGGACTTATATTTCAATAGATCACTCTATAAGTCCAACTACTGAGATACTTTCATGTGTTTCAATTTAATTTGATGCCTACTCCTTTGCAATATTGCAAGGTGATCACATGGCTGGACCTTCCCAAACAAAAAAGACAGATGAGGGATATAAGAAAAAATCGTTCTTAAAAAATGAACGATATATTCCAATTATTTTTGTTGAACCCGTGACGAGTTATCTGTGCGCGCTTTTAACATTGAAAAAAATGAAGTTGTTCTAGCTAGTTTCTAGTGAATGATTAGGAAAGACTGTGATCACATCACACGCATGATGTCGTGACTCATGAGATCAACGGCCACCTCCTCAGTTATCGTGGATTAGGCCTCTCGTGTTTTGATGTCATAGAACTGGTCCTTGATTCTTCCTCTATAAACGAATAGGACCTCAATTTTCTAATTTCATTCAACAAAAAAGAGCTAGAGCTCTAGTTGTAATTTGTGAAGAGTGAAGAGAAACATTATAAGCAATAATTTTTCTAAATTTAATTAGTTCCTTAAGCTCAATCCATTGATAAATAGTCGTGAAAAAAGTGCTATATTTTATTTTTGGTGTATTGCCATTGGCTATAATTATTTATCAATGGCAAATGTTTGGCTAATTGTATTTAGGAAAAAACTTTATGCCACATATTTCAAGACCATCCTCGATCAAACGAAGATAATAATCGTAGACTAATATATATAATTGTCACTCTTGTCCATAAAAATTACTCAAAAACTAATCCAAATGGGTGCGATTGAACAACTAATTCTCTCTTAAGGTTAGTGTTTCCGTCACCCTTACACACTAGAATTTCATGACCAATACCTTTTTTTGTTGCGAGCGATAGAAGAATAGAAGTATATATATTTGATTTTCATGAAAATAGACATAGCCCACCATCAGATTAACCCCAACTAATATCCCCTTGAAGGGGCCATATAAGAAAATCAAGAACCCCAATTAAAAGGAAAGAAATAATCAATATTTGCTTATGAAAAGGATTGTCGTAGCTTCTACCTCCCATCTAGAAGTGTAATTGAATGGTCAACAGAACTAACCCAGTTTGTTAAGTAAGATTTTAATATATTTAACACGATACATATGTGATCGTTTCTATGAAACCTAATACCGTATAAGTTGAAATTTGATGACTATTCTGGATTTAGCCTAGACAGTGGTTATCACAGATGTAATTGTGATGAAAATCCTAGATCACAAATACATGTCATACCTAGCCGTTGTAACTTGTAACTTGTGCTCCATATATTTCTCATTCGACAAAAGTTAAAAACAAACTAGAATGAGAGTAGATGTACTCAACTTTAGAGTTGGAAAAACATGTAAAAAGTAGCATGCATTTACGAATTGCATTTTATATTTGATTGCTTATCGTGTTTCATGTGTATTGTAAGGGCCTCTCTCTCTCTCTCTCTCTCTCTCTCTGAGTTTCGATGCTCAGGGTTTTCCTGGGGGAGGGGCGGCGCCTCCCCACTCTCCTCCCCCCCCCCCCCCCCCCTCTCTATCTCTTCTTCAAATCTCTCCCTCTGATTTGGGCAAGATCAGATGTTGACAGAGCCGATCGTCACAAAGCAGTCCACCTTTGTGCTCTTTTGTCTGATCTTCCTCATTGTGTGCTCTTTTTTCCGATCATCTTCATCGACATGATCAGGCCGATCCTGTTCTTGTTGTTTTGGGCATTGCATAGGTTCGCACCCTGACGAGGGCGTAGTTTCTTGGGACAGAGATCCTCCCTCCGTCTTGATTTGTTTGTCCTCTTTTTGACTTATGGACGTCCCAAATTGACTATCCAATTTCAAAATCAATGGAAGAAATTATGTAGATTTTCAAATCAATGGATCAAATTTGGTTTCCTTAATAAGTTGGAAACTTGAGATTGGATAAACAAATCGGGACAAAGGGAATAGTAGTTGGTGCTGCTATACGATGGGGTGTGGCTGCTATGGTGATCAAGGTTCTGTTCTGTGATCTTTGCTATGTCTCGCGGTCGGCCTTGTGGCAAGCGGTGGTGGCGGCAATGAGGGTCTTGATCGGCACTTTTGGGCAGTTGGACTAAGGGGTATGAATTTGTTGTTTTGCTCGTAAGTTTTCCAAATGGATTTTTTTTTTTGTTCCCTGCGTGGTACTTACTCTCACTCATTGTGGGTGCAGTTGTAGTGGGTTTTCTACGTTATTTTGGCGACTTCTCGAGGTCGGTGATGAGTGTTGTCTGTATGAGGTCCAGAATGTTCTTTTGTCAGAGTTTAGGCCTCCTTTGTGGTTGCTTTCCTCCCTCTTTGGTGGAGGCTACCCGTTCCCAATGTATAATTTTTATATCAATGAAACGACTTCTAAAGTTTGACAGTAAATAAATAAATCATATGTGTATTGTTTTGGCCAATTTCTCAACAGTTGCAGCACAATTTGTTAGAATAGTTGGACAACAAGTGAACTTGCTTTTCGGAGCCCAATACGTCATAGTTTGTCATCTTCAATTTGTTTGAAAACAGGGGATAAAAATGACAAAAAACATAGGAGTAGTTGTAGGTGCTTTTGAAAGTGGAAGGCCTCATACATGTTGAAAGGCAATGAACAACTTTTTGTCATTTGTTTTCGGAAAAAAAATTCCAAATCACACATTTTTGAAGGCCACTATCAATGAATTAAGTCTGATCCCCAACGGACACAAATTTGCATAGGATTTCACACTAATTCAGGGACAAGGATAGTGACAAGCATTGAACTCGAGAAAGTTCAAATTTGTGAAGAGAATTTTTTCTAAACATGAAATAAAAAATTTAGCTTATTTATTTTTGAGAAACAAAAAGAAATTCATATAAGCATAATAGTTTACAATATAAACAACCCAAAATATAAAGCTAAAATGATTAGGTTGGAGCAACACTAGCTCTATTACAAAATAGATCACTACAGCTCTATTACAAAATAGGTTAATTCCTATAATTGTTGTGCCTGTGTGGTGCACAAAGCTTGTTAGCGCCCGCCTAGTAAGATAATGGGCTTGATGTACATCTTTGCGCTCTACCTTGTTAATCCTGTAAAAAGAGAGATTCGAGATCGCATGGCCAAGAGTGCGCAACAAAAATATTTCAGAAAAGTGGCATATTAAAGTCCAAGGACTTAGTTAATGTCATTGTTTGTGTAATTAATAATTATTGACAGTAGTATAAGGTACAAATGGTCACCTTAAATTTTGATGCCTACCGCTTTGACATATTGTGAAGTTATTCACGTGGTTAAGACCTTTCAAAAGGAAAAAAAACGTGGTTAGAAAAAATAGATAAAATCATACAAGGGTCTTGCTGACGATTGCCCACCAAGTGATGGATAATATGTATATAATGCCACACGAGTTGGAATCACTGTAACATCTTGCCAAAAACAATATTGTCATTGATGAATGCCTCATTAAAGCTGGAAAAAATTGTTGGGGTCCACCAATAGTGGTGGGGTTATTTTGTATAACACTCTTAGTATTGGGTGTTGAGCGTATTTACCCTTGGAGTCTCTTATATATCGTTGTAAACTCTATTAGGGTTAGTGTGTGACATAATGTGAGGGAGAGGGTGAGATGAGCGTGGGGGGACCGGATTGTGGCCTCCCGGAAAGGAACCGGCGTGTGGTTCCAGGAGAGTTTTTTCATCTTTATTGTATATTGTGTGAATATATAATCAAATGGAGTTTTTCTCTGAAATCACTGCGTGTGTTTGTGTGTGTGGTGTCCCTCACGGTCCTAACAATTGGTATCAAAGCGGGTTTGAAGAAGAGGGTCGCCGGAAAAATCACGGGTTCGATTTCTGAAAAAAGTTGCTCATAAACCTCGTGTTTTGTCACCCAAGATGACTCGGGAGCCATTCGATCGCAGCGGGCAGAGTCGGCGACGGGCGGAGAGACTGTTTTGAAAAGCCCAAGGTCGTGGATGATCGAAGACGAGTTCTGAGCACTGGGTTGTGTTCACCTCGAGGAAACGATCACGGATTGGGGTAGCACATCCCCGCAAGAGCTCGGAGGTGGCGGCAATGGCCTGTCGAAGGCTGCGGCGAAGTGGCAGAGGGGCGGTTCAAGGGTGGTTCGTACCAAGAGTCGTCGGATACGAGATTTGAGCACCGGGTTGTGTTCGTCTCGTCGAGACGAGCTTGGGAGTGGTCAGAAAATCACCGGGCAATGCCGGAGTGAGCGACACGCGCCGATCAAAGTTTGGTGTTGACCGCGAGTGAGATCTAGTCGCGCGAGTGTGGTGCACGCGCTAAGAGTTTTTCCTTTTTCTCGGAGTAGGCGGTCTCTTGTTCCCACGTGGGAAAGGACAAACGAAACGAAAAAAAAAAGGAGGAAACATGCGTGGAGTGTCGGGGGGCATGCGTAGGAGGTTTTGGGTGAAGAGAATGGGAAATTATTCCATGTTGCAGGTTGCCTTGGAGTCTGCCATGTCATCATGCCACATCAGCAGGGTCAATGCATCGCAGTCAGATTTGTTTTTTGCGATTTCAGAGCCGTTCGGACTCTGTTTTTCACTTATGAGTAGTCGATTTTGACTATCTCGACGTTCCGGATCCAGCCGAGCATTCTATTTTCTAATTGGAGGCTCCTAGGCTGAGGCTAATGTTTAGTTGAGCAAAATCAGATGTTTGGAGGTTGTTCGGGTTGTGAGGATGCTTGTTTCTAGCAAGGCGATCAGTCACAGGAGACCTAGCAAGCAAGAAGACACTCGATCGGGTCAGGGGACGCTGATTTGGAAGTGATAACAGGCGCTTGTTTAGGGCGACAGTTCGTGGTGATCTTGAGAAGGTTAGGGGACACTGGGAAAAAGCTGGGAATGGAACAAGTATGGACCAAGTGGCAGGAGAAGACCCGAGATAAGATGACAGAGAGTGGCAGGAGGCTCTAGGAATGGCGGATGTGATGAAGACCTATCATCGAGAGTTGCAGTTGTGATTTGGGCTGCATGAAGATGATGATGGGCAACCAATACATGCTTGTGGAGAGTACAAACAAATGGAGCTGATGTTTGGTACAAAACAAGCAGTATGAGTTTTTGTGATAGTGAACAGGTGAAGAAACAGTTGTGGAGACACACAGGAAAGGCACTGGAGTATGAGGAGTCATGACCTGAGATGTACAGGAGTGTCGGTTACCAAATCAGATTGTGTGTGGAATAGTATACAGACGGCGGGCAACTGGTTGTTTGAGAGATGTTCACGGGAGCTCTAGACAGAGGAATGGAGATGGAGACCAGACGATGCATCGCTGGGATCTCTTCCTTTGTAGATATTGTGACTGGATTCTCTTCAGGATGTGCGGCCGCATAAGGAGAGATGGAGTCACGGATCGTGTCCTACGAGGATGTGAGCACTCCGGTCAAGGGGATGAGAGCACTCTATTGAGGGGGTGCTTAATATTGGCAGAGATGTCGGTATTGCAGCCGGACAGCGCTGCAGGTTTAGCCTCGGAAGATCTAGTATTGCAAGGAGACATTCAGTCAGGCAAGAGTACTTCATTGAGGGGGTGCTAGCAGTTAGACTTGGAGTGACACAGGCGCTTTGCTAGAGAGGCTGGACGGATGCAATGATTACCCACTTTGAGTGGAGGGGGTGATTGTTGGGGTCCACCCATAGTGGTGGGGTTATTTTATATAACACTCTTAGTATTGGGTGTTGAGCGTATTTACCCTTGGAGTCTCTTATATATAGTTGGAAACTTTATTAGGGTTAGTGTGTGACGTAATCTGAGGGAGAGGGTGAGGTGAGCGTGGGGGGACCGGGTTGTAGGCTCCCGGAAAGGAACTGGCGTGTGGTTCCCGAAAAGTTTTTTCATCTTTATTGTATATTGTGTGAATATATAATCAAAGGGCGTTTTTCTCTGAAATCACTGCGTGTGTTTGTGTGTGTGGTGTCCCTCATGGTCCTAACAAAAATTTCACGAATGAACAGACTGCCAAACAGTTGAAAGCACAAGCCTGAGGACTTTTAGTTAAGTGTCATATTGGCAATTATTAACCATGTCAGTTACCAATGACCACCTTCAATTCGGATGCCTACCCCTTTGGTATGTTGTGGAGTGATTCACATGGATCGATAGGAAAAATACTAGATAAGGCACTGAAGCAATAGATGGATGCCATGGAAATGATCATGAGGTGTGGATGACCTCCTCCTTTATTAGGAAAAAAAAAATCAGAAAATCAGGTCCCTCAATTTGGATGACTTCTAGTTAAGTGTCATCATATTGGCAATTATTAACCATGTCAAGTACCAATGACCGGTCACCTTCAATTTGGATGCCTACCCCTTTGGTATGTTGTGGACTGAGATTCACATGAAACGATAGACCTTTCCAAGAAAAATACTATGCTTTTAGAAAGAAAGGGATTGACATCTTACAAAAGACATACGATGCTTTTCTAGCTAACTGATTGCTCGGGATAAGGCAATGAAGCATTTCCATAGAAAATCACGGGTCAATGTCAATATGTTATCGAGACCTCATTTCCATGGCGTCAGCTTCAGTTGGTTGAGGCCTTGTTCTGGTTTTAGAAATAAGTACTGATTTTTTGAAATTAATGTGATGTATTGTGAGAGAGTGATCTTGGGTTGCGAAAATAAAGACTTATTTTTTAAGAAAATAATGTGGAACACACCCTGACTTTATGATAGTAAGCAGTTGTTCAAAGTTTAATGAACTTTGAAGGCAATGAAAGGTCCCCTTCAATCTTACGATTTTACAATTTTTTTCTAACCACATAGTAGACACCCCAATTCAGATCTCGAAAGTGCTTTAAATATCCCGATGATGAAATAAAGGAAACAAATACCTCCGAGAGCTTGGAAATAGGATTCTCCCAAAATTAACCCAAAAACAAACCCAAAAGCCCAGAGCCAAACCAAAGGCCCAGAGCAAACTCAAAAGCCCAGAACTAGACCCTTAGTACCGTACAGCACACCTCTACACCGCACGGCATAACAGATTTCATTACGCCGCACAAGGTCATGAGGTCAACCGCACGGCATTTTGAATAAAGTTTTGACTGGCTCAGCTAGCTATCGGCCACGCCCACTTGAGCCACTGCTACAAGCTAGCTCAGCCGAAAAGGCACTTCTGGCCTGCCCAAAAAATACCTCCACCATTTGAAATTCAAAATCATTGACATTTGCCTATAAATACAACCCTCCACTCAAGAGAAAAAGGCCCCCAACTTTCTTTCTCTCTTATCATGCTTTCATACCCATTCCTCACTCCAAAGCCTTGAGAAAGTGCCTCCCAAAAACATTCTCAAGGTTCTTTTCTTCCTCAAAGTCCTCCATTTTTCTCCTTATCATTGAAATGAGCCTTCCACTTCCATAAATGTTTCAACTACCTTTGCACCCATCCACCAATCACATATGCCATTTCCTCTTCTCAACTAGATCCGCCCGCACCCATCCGTAGCTGTCCACTTCCATTCAAGCTGAAGGAATAAAGGTATAAACTAGTTTCCTTGGGGGAAGGCTCCGTCCATACCCTTGAGGGAACTCTCCTATCGTCAAGAACAACCCCCTTTGGGTTGGATCCTGGCCAAAAAATCATTTTTATGACCAAAGAAAGCCCTCTGTGCTGAATAAGTTACACCGCACGGCGTTTTAGTACGTCGTACGGCGTAACCTGTTCGAACGTGCGGTATTTCAAGTTCATCATTTTCTTGTCCAAACTGTCTGGGTCACTACTGTCCTCGGCCAGGCCTGTTTATCATCTGAACGTCTGATTTCAGACCCTTTTCAAAAACAGACCATATATACAAGCCATGTTCGGTTTTAGAAAAATGAGGTATTTCGGGCTATTCTGAAATGAATAAGAATCTCAAAGTTGGTTTCGGTTCATGGCTTATGAGAATGGTAACTTTCTTTTAAAATCATCTGACAGGACTGTAATGTCTGATGACAGATGAGAACCCCGTGCGTGATACTTAGGACGCCGGGCAACATTTCAAAGCTGTTATAAAGGCCTAGAAATAGAGGTGATACCCCGCACGGTGTTATGAAAAAACCGTGCGCGATATTAAGAAATGCCGCGTTAGATAATACTGAGACCCAGATAGTTTTCGTAAAGAACTCACCTTATTTTGCATCATTTTTATCATCACTGTACAGTTAGCACCACGTGCACGTTAACGTGATATATTTCCCGTGTCCCTTCCCCCCTCTTATTTGTTATTAAAGAGTTTGATTTTCCAAAAGATACTTTAAATTTCCTCTTTTTTGAAAGAGTCTAGTAGAGATCGGTTTTACCGGGCGAATGGGGTGCATTTTTTTTTAACAAAAACCTTCCCCATTTATAATGTGGCTCCTGAACCTAAAATTTCAAGGTTTTTCGTTTAGACCAAAAGACCTTTTCCCTTTCAAAACCACTCTCGGTTTCTCGGATCATCCATCTCAAAAATCCGAGTGGCGACTCTCATTCGGCCCAACGCGCGCCGGCCGGGGAGCCCACAGTGGCGACTCTGCTAGGGATGTGACATTAATCAAGAATTTGGAAATTAATACATGACCGAACAATTCTTCAAAAGTCTGTCAAAACAGAATGCTCCGCGCTGCTGAAGAACGGAAAGGTAACGTAACAGGATTTTACATCCAACCACTCTGGACTGGAACTTTTGTTATTGTTCGCCTATGTAGTCGTCTCCAAAGATTTGATTAATAACGTAAGCCAAGCTGGAGAGACACTTCAAAAGGGGAAATTTTCATTATCATATCTTTCGGAAAATCAAAATTCTTTTATCCTGTACACTCTGCACCGCACAAGCCTTGCCAGTGTGTTTCGGCAATCTTGTCCGGCTCGCCGTGACAAGCTCTCCCGGAATGCCTTGCAACCCTCGATGATGATGAGCCATCATGTTGTTCGACCAGTGTCTTACAATACACTGACATAGGGAGTACATTTTGGCTCTAGTCCAAGAAACCCTCTTGAGATCCAAGCCGGTCTTTGCACTCGTACATAACCATAGAATCATCCCAACTAGGACAGGAACCTATGGCTAGGACTTACGTGATATACCCTGTCTATGTGTTTATCTTTCTTGTACATACACATCATTCATGCATCACTGGATTTTATAGACTAGATTCCGTTAGGACTCTTCGGTCAGTCTTGGAGACTCTAAATCCATGGAGTTTGCGATACCTCCGGTGTTCGCCGTGCCCGAACGGCTCCCCTGGCCTAGGACGAACCTTGATGGTGCAAGTGTCTGGATTCCGATAATCACATTGCCTTGTCTCAGATGATCAAGATAAGGAGATTGGCTCTAATTCCGAAACGTTCGGAATTAAACCTACCTGACAGAACCTACTCGGGTTATCAAAAATCTTCTGTGCAAGCACCTCAAGTGAAGACTAGACTGCGGTAGGTCTTAGGCTTTCGTTTCTGAAAAGAGCTAATGTGGAGGGATGGATGTCTCAAAGGATTAAGAGTCTCCTCTTTTGCTTGCCAGTCCTAAGACATTGGTCGATCACGAGAAGAGACTGTACTTAATTGGTTTCGTCCCTCCTGAAGATTGGTTCGCAAAGACACCCTAGAAAGCACAAAGCTATTTGAGGTCTAGATAATACAGGAAGGGCAACCATCGATCGAAACACTACAAGAATCCTCGGTAGAAACGCCGCCCGATAACCCTCCACCAATGGCTGACCAAGGAAACGGGGTAGAGGAATTAGACAGAGGTAGAGGAATTAGACAGAATGTGGCTGCCTTGGATACTCAGTTTAAGCAATCCCTAGCCAATGTTGATGCACAACTTAAGACCTTTTTGCGTCTATGAGGAAGGACATGATCATGATGATGGAGGCCATGCAAGAGGTTAGTATAAGCTTCAGGCCAAGCTTCACCCATAGCCTGAGCAGCCCGAAGAGGAAGAATCTTCTGTGGATCCCAAAATGGCTGCGCTTTTGGCTAAAATCAGCAAACTAGAGTAATTCGTCCAAGAAACCCGGCGACTCGGAAAGGGAGAAGTAGACATGAGCAAACTGTGTGTATTTCCTAACGCCACGTTGCCCGAAAAATTCAAAGGTGTGGACTTCACCAAGTTTGATGGCACCGGTGATCCAAGGGCACACCTTCAAGACTATGTTGGCTCTCTTTCCATGCGAGAAATCGAGAAAGAAGCCATGGCACAATTATTTCATGAATCCCTGTCTAGTCCACCCTTTCAATGGTTTCTCACTCTTGAGCCGTCAAAGAAAAGGACTTAGGAAGATATTGGGATAGCTTTTGTAGCCCAATACGACTTCAATGTTGATCTGAAGATGACCACTCGAGAGTTAGAAAGCATCAAGATGGGCGAAAAGGAGAATTTCGTTGACTTTGTGAAGCGATGGAGGGCCAAGGTCGCATTAATGCAGAACAAACCAGACCTCAAAGAGCAAATACGGATTATAACCAAAAACCTATCAAGCTCCTTCGCCCCACACATGGTTCTTTTCCAAGCTGTTCCGAATTTTGAAACTTTTTACGATTCGGGCCTGGCAGTGGAAGAAGCCCTACGAGACAACACTTTAGAAAAGAAAGACACAGGATCAAAGAACAAGAGGGCATACTCTGGCAATAGCAACATTCTCCTCGGAAACACTAATCAGGCTGGGACATCATCCCTCAAGACTGCAGCAGAAGTTCACCAAATTTCTGAAAAGCCAAAATCCCAAAACCGAGCTTTCACCCAATTCAGTACCCCAAGATCTGCACTACTCAAAAAACTTGCAGAAGCCGGAGTGCTTAAACCTCTTCCCCCACCGATAACTATTCTGCCAAATTTGAACCAAAACGTTTACTATGAGTTTCATTAGATGCCCGGCCACACCACCGACAATTGTATCTGCCTCCATCATGAAATTCAAAACCTCATCGACAACAAAGTCATTGAAACCCCTCCTCCAGATAAGCCAAATACCATCTCAAACCCTCTGCCACAACATAACACCTCCTTCCATGTCAACCAAGTCACCTTGGTTCCAGAACAAAACCTCTAACACTTCGATCCAACTCTCTTCATCACCCCTGATACCGAGCCCAAACCGCTGGTGGACATTCCTGAGGAAATTACTATTTGTTTCTTATGGGATCGAGAAGATGCATGGAAAGACCTTGTCACTGATTGGGAAGCTTTCGAGGCAACCAACTTTCAAGAAGAGGCCGAACCACCATTTGAGCCAGAATGGGAAGTTGATTGGCAGAACATTTATGTGGATCCACTAGACTGATTTTCTCTAAATATGTTGTTCGTAAGCGCATACAGAAACTATATCGGATGAGAATAGGACCCAACCCCAAGCGACTACCAACTTTTGGCTCCCAACGATCCTTTGGATACATTCTCCTTGCCCGCAATGTTCGATGAAGGGTACCAGCCCGAGGCATTAACTTATGTTTGGCCCGAAGTCCAACTGGAACCTGACACTTGCAATAATTTTGGGTATGCCCCATGGCATGAAAATCCCAGATTCCTCGAAATGGAAGAAGAAGTGGCAAGCAGTGAATTCAATCCTATGGATTACCTTACAAAAGAAGCAGATTCCAAACCCTCGGTTACCTTCCCAAAAGAAGTCGATGTTGCTATGATGAACTTATGGGAAGATGAGCCTCGAACAGGACACTGGCTAATTTTGAAGTCATCAACATAAAGGTCGGAAATGAGGAATGGACTGTGAACAAGGCAGTAATGGAAGCTGAACAATGGAAACCAGAAGACCTGTGGGAAGATTTGGTTATCGCCGACCTAGCCTCCAATCTTCAGGATACCTCCATTAGGACCAAACGCAAAGCCCCTGTCAATTTGTGGAGCAAGGAATCAAAATACCGACAAATTCATCATCTGACCCGAAGCGGCCGTATCTATCAACTCCCAAACCTCCAAGTCGGAGAGCCTTCTAATCCCGTAGTTCCACTCACCAAAGAGCCCTCAGCCCCTTTCATCACCCCAGAAAAGAATACCTTCTAACCCTTTGCCCCACCTGTAAAAGAATCCTCTCGCCCTGAGAAAAATCCCGAGGTGGCCGTCAAACAACAACTCGAACAGATTCAGGTTAAAATGTCTATTTGGGACGTGCTTGTTCACTCCACCCGCCATCGTGAGGGGCTTATCCAAGCTCTCTCCCGCTTGGAAGTTCCTTCCGCCATCACTCCCGAAGAACTTGTGGCTCTCATCAAAACCATACCTATCAAGCATGCAATCACTTTCACTGACTGAGACCTACTTGCCGAAAGGATGGATCATAATAAACCGCTTCATGTCACTCTAAAGTGTTGCAATAAATGGGTTCCAGCGATCCTAATTGACAATGGGTCCGCAATCAATGTTTGTCCGCTCTGTGTTGCTTTCTGGCTGGGGTACCAAAATAAAGACTTTTCTCCTTCAGAGGTCAAAGTCTGAGCATACGATAATACGCGCCGGGAAGTGGTTGGGACCGTCATGCTACCAATGACCTTCGGATCATATCAAACTGAGGTGGAATTTCACATGATAAGCATCCCCGCCTCCTTCAATCTGCTGCTAGGGAGACCGTGGCTACACCGGCCCGATATCATGACTATACCTTCCACCCTCCATCAGAAGGTTCGTCTGGGCCTCGAAACAAGCATGTTCACCATTCATGGGGACTTTGAAATCTGCGCACGTACAGAGGATAATGCCCCGCTCATGGAAATCCCACATGGGAAAGAAGACGTTGCTCTTGGAGGCTTCTCATTGGATACCTCCAATTCTGTCTCTTCAATTAGAATTGACAATGATTTCCTTATCAACAGTGTTGCCTTGAAAATAATGAAAAAGATGTCCTACATGCCGGGGTTAGGATTGGGGAAGAACCTGCAAGGTCCTGCAAAATTTGAAACTCGTGGAACCCTGACGCGCACTACCAGCCTTGGATACCAAGCCTTTAATGGCGGCAAGGTAAGGAAAGAGGATAGGCTAGAGGATTATTTCGTCAAGGAAAAGGCAAAGCAAGTCTATCAAGGACAGCCGTAACCATTTTGGGACAAAGAAACCAATACTTTGCTTCCGGGATTCAAGATATTCGCCAATGACGTCTGGCCAGAAATTGATGAAGGATTCAAGGTTGAGCAGAAGCCTGTGAAACCCACTGATTGGGTCGAAGTCTTTGACAAGGGGAGTCTAACGATCCTGTTCAAGGCGGATGAACCAAAAAGTATAGTCATGGAGGCAGAGGTGCTGATGCTAGGACAGAAAGACCTCGAAGATCCAACCTCGCTCATCATGGATGCCATCGGGAATTACAAGAACTGGGTTTTCTTGCCAAGCGCAACTGACCATGGATCTGAATCTGAGTCCGAGTCATCCAAGTCATCTGAGTCTTCTGAGTCTATTAAATTTCTGGAGTCTGAGTTGGGACCTCTTGGCCCAACTTCTCATCACCTGTATTTCGAATTTGAGCCAACCTATGTGTATGGTGCCTTCAAGGCCTTTGTTAGTAATGAAATAAAGGGACCTGATTTCGCTTACTTCTCCGATTTTGAAATAAATTGTGTCAACCCTAACAATGAAGAGATTGATTTTGATGGGGCTATTCCCAGAGAAATCTGATCTTTAGTCGAAAGGGAAGACGAAAGGCGTGCTCAGCCTATAAAAGAAGAAGTTGTTTTAATAAATTTGAGGGACGAAGGGAATCCCCGCACAATTAAGGTCGGTTCCGCGCTGTCTGCAGAAGAGCGTTAAGACCTCACCAACTTGTTAAAAGAATTCGAAGATGTTTTCACATGGTCGCATGCCGATATGTCCGAAATCGACCCTGAAATTGTGGAACATCGAATTCCCCTATATCCCGATGCAAAACCCGTAAAACAAAAATTGAGACGCATGAGGCCTGATTGGGTACTTAAAATAAAAGAAGTGGTCACTAAACAAATCGACGCAAGGTTCTTGATGGTGACTGAATACCCTCAGTGGGTCGCAAACATTGTTCTTGTCCCCAAAAAGGATGGTAGGATTAGAGTCTGCGTTGATTTCTGAGATCTCAACAAGGCCAGCCCAAAAGATGACTTCCCGCTACCCCACATCGATGTGCTGGTTGATAATACCGCGGGGCATGCTGTACTTTCTTTCATGGATGGTTTCTTAGGATACAATCAAATCCTCATAGCCCTAGAGGATCGGGAGAAAACCACGTTCATCACTGAATGGGGAACCTATTGCTACCGAGTGATGCCTTTTGGACTGAAAAACGTAGGATCCACATATCAGTGAGCCGCCACAACCTTACTGCACGACATGATTCACAAAGAGGTAGAGGTTTACGTTGATGATATGATTGTCAAGGCAAAAGAGCGAGGAGAGCATTTGCCAGCACTCAGAAAGTTCATCGAAAGAATCAGGAAGTACAGGATGCGCTTGAATCCGGCAAAATGTACGTTCGGAGTCACAGCCGGGAAAATGCTCGGGTTTATGATTACCACTCGAGGCATCGAAGTCGATAACTCTAAAATCAAAGCCATCCTAGAAATGGAACCACCTCGATTCGAAAAAGATGTGAGGAGTTTCATTGGCAAAGTGCAATTCATTAGCCGGTTTATTGCTAAACTGACTTCAACTTGTGAGCCAATCTTCCGCTTACTCAAGAAAGGGGTGCCTTTGATGCTATCCAAGCCTACCTACGGAATCCTCCAGTTCTGACACCTCCTGCACCTAGGAAACCTTTGATCCTATACTTATCAGTCACTCTAACTTCCATGGGGTGCATGCTGGCATAGGAATGAGACAATGGGGTTGAAAGGGCGGTTTACTGCCTCAGTAAAAAGATGGTCAGGAGTGAGGAGCGCTATACTCCGTTGGAAAAGACATGCTTGGCGCTCGTGGGGCTTCCAAGAAACTAAGGCACTACATGTTGACTCACCCCATAAGGATCATTTCTCAAATGGATCCCCTCAAGTACCTATTTGAGAAACCGGCCCTCACCGGAAGAATGGCAAGATGGTTGCTAATGTTGTCAGAATTCGAGCTAAAACATGTCACCAGAAAGTCTGTGAAAGGGAGAGCTGTCGCCAACTTCCTGGCCGACAGCCCAATTGAGGGAGGTGAAGATGCCGAGTTTACTGACTGCACTTCCATCACCCTTTGACTGCAGTGGAATGTACTGCATTGCAGTCAAATTATGCAAGAAGGGTGATGGAAGAAATTCATGAAAGGGTGTGTGACCCTCACATGAATGGTATGATGCTCGACAAAAAGATCCTCAGACAAGGATATTTCTGGTCCACCATGGAGACAGAATGCGTGGAATACGTGCGGCGGTGCCACAAATGCCAAATCCATGCCAACTTGACCCATGTTCCGCCATCTGAACTACATTAGATGACTTCACCCTGGCCCTTCTCGGTATGGGGGATTGACGTCATTGGAAGAATCGTACCGGCCGTTTCCAATGGCCATAAGTTTATCCTCGTGGCTGTGGACAACTTCACCAGGTGGGTAGAAGCTGCTTCAGACGCCACTTTGACTGCAGTGCAGGTTGCCCATTTCATCAAACAAAACGTCATCTACCGGTAAGGGGTCCCTCAGGCATTCGTGTTCGACAATGGGGTACACTTCAAAGGGCGAGCCAAAGAGGTCTTGGATGAGTTCCAAATCCAAGTGCACAAGTCAACAACCTACCGACCACAAACCAACGGGGCTGTGGAGGCTGCTAACAAAACCATCAAAGCCATTTTGGAGAAAACCATTCAATCCGCAAGAAATTGGCATGAACAGTTACCATTGGCCCTATGGGGGTACCAGACGTCCACATGAACGCCAACAGGGGCAACCCTTTACTCTCTGGTCTACGGGATGGAAGTCGTGCTCCCCATCGAACTAGAAGTCCCGTCTCTTCGAACCATGATTGAATGTGAAGTCCAAGAAGCGGAATGGTTAAGCAACCGATTCACAGAACTCATGTTGTTCGATGAACGCCGACTAAGGGCTCTTTATCACATTTAGGGATATCAAAGGAGGATTGCACGTGCATTCAACAAAAAAGGTAAAGCCCAGGGACTTGTCAGAAGGCGATATGGTTTTAAAGGAAATATGAGCACTAGTCTACGATCCGCGTGGAAAATTTTGACCAAGGTGGGCCGGACCATACATCATCAAGACCATTTTGTCCGGAGGAGCCACACAACTCATTGACTTGAATGGAAACGAATTCGCGACTCGAGTCAACCTGGATCAACTCAAACGTTATTACCCCTGAGAGAGGCTCGCTGGGCTGGAAATCGCAAGGGCGGACAGACTCAGGCAAAAATTAGATGAAAAGCCTACTAGGTTGGAAACCCGTAAAGGCACTCTAGGCAAAAGATAAGGCAAACAACAGACGAGCTCGCTAGGCCAAAAACTCGAAAGGGCGGTGCTAGGCAAAAGTTGGAGCGCAAAAGGAGAGTGTCAAAACTAGAGCGAACCTTTGCCTGAACTATGTTATGACCTGATTCCTTTGCTACAAGGATACGTAGGCAGCCTCACCCTGAGGCCCGGTCACTAACATGTCAAAATAAAATTCAGGTTGAAAGAGTTCAATGTACTGAGTCAGGGAAGGGGAAACCCTCTACAACTTGTTTTATTACAACAACTGCTTCTAAATACATAAGGCTTTTAATCATGTTGTTCTTCCTTTTTCTTTGGAAGGGGAAATCCTCTACTACTCGTTTTATTACAACAACTGCTTGTAAATACATAAGGCTGAACACAACTTCAAAAGGCATAAAAGAAAAAAAAAAGAAAAAAAGGAAGAACAACATGATTAAAAGCGGGTCCATGATTTATTCCTTAATCAAGGCAGTAGGATTGAGTCAGTTCCCAGGCCTTGCTGCGATATCTCTCCTCAACCATTTCCGGTAGCTCCCACAAACCGTCACCGAACGATAGGGATGGGCATAGGTCACCTCACGAGTTTTCCAAGACCGTTGATAGTTGCAAAGGACGGAATGGCGGAATAACGGCAGTGCAACGTCAATCATAACCTCTGCAGGGGCCTCCTGTCTGAGGCCGAATTGGCGCTAAATCAGGTACGGGATGTAGAAAGTAAAGGCCTCCAAACCCGCAAGGACGACCCAATGAGGACCCATGAAATGCACCGTCATAGGGGGGAGGTCTAACCACGAGCATCTCCACGAAATGGTCTCAGCTCACAGACGCCTAAAGAAATCGACCCACTCAGGGACTCGCCTGTCTGCAAACTCAAAACACCGGAGCGACAACAGCCTAGCCTCATATGACCAATTCTCGGGCGGGATGGTAAGCATATTCACCTTGTCACAGAGCCAGATCTACGAAAAAGGAGAAGAACAAGTCAAGAAAAACCCGAAAAAGGAGAGTCGAGTGAGAAGCTAACCTGCAGGAGGAAAGGACTACCCCCGAAAATCTCAGCCTCTCCAGAGCGATCTTTATCCAAGCCCATCAGAATTTCGGCCAAAGCCATCGGGGAAAGGATTCCGTTCCCTTCCCTAAAGAAAGTGCCTGTTCGTGGGAGCGCTTTAAAAGCTGGACGACAAGAGCTCGCGAAAATACAGAGTCGCCACTTGGGTTTGAAGGTCCGACACCCAAGGAACCGTATTTCAAAGCACTTGCCGCACTGTTTGATTTGAAAAAGTTAAGGAACCAGTCTGTCATAACCATATCTAGGTTCGGGAGCCAAGTTACGAGAGAGGAAGGGTTATAAGGGACCCCTCTCACCCAATCCGGAGATCGGTCTCTACTTAGGCATTTGCGAAAAAAGTTTGTTTGCGATTCTGTTTGATTAATCAATTCTTTAGCCATTTAGGACGGGGGAACAATTAAAGGGGATTAAAACTGCAACATGTTTGCAAGATGTGAAAGATAGCATGGATGAGCAGTTAGTATAGGATGAGAACATACTGCTGTGGGAGTTTAGACAAACTGGGAGGCCCCTATTTTGGAATGACGTGCGCAGGAAGAAACCAGCATGCACTGAACAAGTCACTGCATGCTGTCACTCTTGAGCGCACAATTCCAAGACAAGCACGCGCAGGTGAGTTCAAACCCACAGCTCTTATTCTCAAACCCTCGGGGCTCTGGAAGGACCAGTGCACACCCAGGACAAACCACGCAGTTTATAGGCAGCGTAATATACAGTTTAAAGGCTGAAAAGCTCTACAGATTAATAAAACACCCTATAAACAGTCTGGGGCAAAATAATGGCCTAAGGCCGAGCTACCCGTGCAAGGCCACTCACTAGTCAGAGGCAAATTGTCGCGCAATGGACTCACTCTGTCGCGTGAGGGTGCGCCCTGGAGCTCTATTGTGTGACGGAGCCAGTCTAGTGCGGGATGGTCGCGCCCTAGCGCAACCAGACCAGTGCATGGTTTACACATTTCTGGGTTCTGGAACAGGTCCAGAATGATCCCAGGGGTACTCCAAAATAGCAGAAATAAAAATTAACTACAAACTAACAGCTCTAACAAATGAAAGCAGTAAACTAATTTTTTACATGCTTGCAGAGTGATCTATATGTAAATAAATATAAAACAATAGGACACCAATCCCCAAGCGGTCCATCGCGCGCTGGACTGAGACAGTCGCGCGCCAGAGTGGGACCATCGCGCGTTGGTTCCTACCATGACGGTTTTTGAAACCTTGCCAGCTTTAGGGCCAGGACTGGTATTGATTACCAACCTTGGCCTTGCCAGCCCCCTTAGGGATCAGAACAGAAAACGGAACAAAGGTAAGCTATACCTTTGGTTTTGGGTTTGAAACGGATTTGAGCTTTGAGGTTTGAATGCTTGATTGAGTGGTTGAATGCTTGATAATTGAAGAACAAAGTGATTGCTTGATTGGGGTGTGAAAATGGTTATGGGATGTTTTAACCCTTTTAATTTTGTAACCCTTTGAAAGAGAAACAAATGGGGATATATATAGGAGGAGATGGAGGTGAATTTGGTTGGAAACAAAAGAGTTTAGCCAGTCCATGAGGCCTGGCTAAGGTTGCATTGGTGGCCAACTGTCCTCCTTCAGAAAGGTTGGTGGTAGGTTGGACCGTCGCGCGATGGACTCAGTCTGTCGCGCGACAGTGCGCCCTGGCGCACTGTCCTGCGATGGAGTCAGTCTGTCATGCGAGGGTGCGCCCTGGCGCGGGATGGTTGCGCCCTGGCGCGGACCAGTAGGATTTTTGGTTTTTCAAGTGGCTTAAGCTAGGTTAGGTTCAAGGGTTTTGCAAATACTGAAAGCTCAGACATGCTATCATTCCCAGGGTGTTCTTGATCCATTTCATCATCGGGGAATCAAAAATCGTAAGTAAACTAATCTGGAAGCCCATATTGGGGTGTCTATAGTAGCTCCTCTTTGACAGCACTTGAAGTACCATCGATTTGGTACAAGTAACGTCAAAGAATTCTAGACACCCCTCAAGGCAATCCAGAGCAAAGCATACGAGCAAAGTACACAAGTAAACTTAAGGAACCTGATCCGTGGAATGGACTGGCTGTCCATGGCCAGAGATGGAAGTAGAAGTGGACGAGTGAATCGCCGCTTGTTGATCGAATTTCGACAGGACAAGCTATCGCTGTAG
Source organism: Rhododendron kiyosumense (assembly GCA_019656275.1). NCBI lineage: Eukaryota > Viridiplantae > Streptophyta > Magnoliopsida > Ericales > Ericaceae > Rhododendron > Rhododendron kiyosumense. The sequence goes on from BPLS01000644.1 coordinate 282,043, forward strand.
ATGTGGACGGGACGGGCCGTCGTTGCTGGGGATCAAGCTATCCTCGGCACAAAGTATTCCAACAAACACGGGTAGGTTGTGTCAGGCAGGTTGAATTCCATCTGTTGGGAATCAGAGCCAATCTCCTTTTCAAAGACCATCCGAGACAGAGCAATAAGGCTATCGGAAGATGCACGTGAAGCTAGACTGAAGGGGCAGGCCGAGGCGGACTCTCCTGGGGAACAACTAGTTGCGAATGGGCAGACCATCGTACGATATCTTGATCGTTGTTGATCGGGGCGAACACGGACGATATGGCCAGTTGTCATCACTGAATGGATAGAGACAGGCGATGTGGTTGATTGTCATTGATGATATGGCTGACCATCGCTGATTTGAGAAGGACGATATGGCTGACTGTCGTTGATGATATGGCTGACCATCGCTGAATTGAGAAGGACGATATGGTTGACCGTTGTTGATGATATGGCTGATCATCGCTGAATTGAGAAGGACGATATGCTGAATTGAGAAGGACGATATGGCTGACCGTCGTTGATGATATGGCTAATCATCGCTGAATTGAGAAGGACGATATGGTTGACCATCGTTTATGATATGGCTGACCATCGCTTTAGGATGATCGTGCCATTGATAATTGGACAGGATCGGCTGTCGTTGATTAAGATGGCAGATCAGTGTGCAAAATGATCAAGCCGTTGAAGATTGGACATGATCGGCTGTCGTTGATTTGTTCTCTAGAAGATTTTATCGCATCCTGCTATGAGAACAATCCTGCAAGAGATTTTTCAATCGCATCTGTCAGCAAACAAATCATGGATTCCGGGAGATTTCTTCGCGTCCACTGACTAACAATAACAAAACCGCAGGAGATTGCACCGCACGGCGTTTTAGTACGTCTTACGGCGTAACCTGTTCGAACGTGCGGTATTTCAAGTTCATCATTTTCTTGTCCAAACTATCTAGGTCACTACCGTCCTCGGCTTGGCCTGTCTATCATCTGAACGTCTGACTTCAGACCCTTTTCAAAAACAGACCATTTCTACAAGCCATGTTCGATTTTAGAAAAATGAGGTATTTCGGGCTATTCTGAAATGAATAAGAATCTCAAAGTTGGTTTTGGTTCATGGCTTGTGAGAATGTTACTTTTCTTTTAAAGTCATCTGATGGGACTGTAATGTCTGATAACAGATGAGAACCCCGTGCGTGATACTTAGGACGCCGGGCGGCATTTCAAAGCTATTATAAAGGCCTGGAAATAGAGGTGATACCCCGCACGGTATTATGAAAAACCGTGCGCGGTATCAAGAAGTGCCGCGTTAGATAATACTGAGACCCAGACAGTTTTCGTAAAGAATTTACCTCATTTTGCATCATTTTTATCATCACTGTACAGTTAGCACCACGTGCACGTTAACGTGATATATTTCCCGTGTCCCTTCCTCCCTCTTGTTTGTTATTAAAGAGTTTAATTTTCCAAAAGATACTTTAAATTTTTCCATTTTTGAAAGAGTCTAGTAGAGACCGGTTTTACCAGGCGAATGGGGTACATTTTTTTTAACAAAAACCTTCCCCATTCGTAACGTAGGTCCCGAACCTAAAATTTCAAGGTTTTTCGTTTAGACCAAAAGACCTTTTCCCTTTCAAAAGCACTCTCGGTTTCTCAGATCATCCATCTCAAAAATCCGGGTGGCGACTCTCATTCGGCCCAACGCGTGCCGGCCGGGGAGCCCACACACATTTTTTTCCTGAAAGATCTAACCATCACATTAATTGCCTTTGTCATTAGGAGGCATCGAAATTTTATTAAGGGGACCATTTGTAACTTAATTACGATGCTCAATTATCACCTATGGGGCCAAATACAAACAAATAAAGTTTTTCAAGCTAGCTGGTTCCTAAATAGAACTAAATGTAGGAATGCATAAAAATACTACTTTTTGTCTGTTTTTCTTCCATATTACCACTGTTCTTCATCAACAAATTAAAATGTGTAGCGTTTAGATTACAATTTGTTGTGTAGCGTTTAGATTACAAATTAAAATCGTACTAGTTGTTAATATATAGATGCTTCCGGAATATTGATAAGGCCTTGTATAGATGGCAGTGAAACGTTGACGTACAATCAACAAAAATTTTGGTTGTCTGTTTCCAAAATAATTTTCAACTAACATATAGTATTTTCGAGACCATTGTTGATCAAGTAAAGTCATGTCCCCAAACAGAAGCAATAATGACGACATAATAATATCTCACATTAATTGCTAAATTTGTGAAGAGAATTTTAATAAACACGTGAATCATTGCCAAACCTATTGGAGCCGTTGACTTTGTTTCAAATACGAGTATTTTTTGAGGGTGCTTACAAAAATCAACTTAGTGAGGCTTCTATAAGAAGAATAAATTATATGCACTGCCGGTGTAAAATTCCAATTTTCCACCACCGTCCTTTATGGGATCTACTGAGCGTCTATTATTATAATATGCACCGTTCATATTGTAAGACCCGCAATATAGTATTGTCATGCAAAAAATCAGTTCCATCGAAAGTCGTTAGATATATCAAAATTTGAATTTTGGATTATAAAATGGACGATCTTATTTCAATAATAATAAAGACAAACTTTCCATTTTAGAAAGCAAAATTCAACTTTTGATACTCCTATCAATGTTCGATCAAATTTATTTTTTCCATGGATACAATATTATGTGGGGTTTACATTCAGATCAACAATATGTTCACGGTAGGGCCGAAAAAGGCGGAGGTGGAAAAGTGGGGTTTTTCCACTGCCAGTGGAAAGAATTTAATCTCTTCTATAAGTGCTTGATCAAATCATTTCATTTTTAGTCTCAAAATTAGCAGGACCAAAAAAATTGAATGTATTGATTAATCTCTTACTGATTACTGATGTCTGACTAAGTTGAATTTTGCAAGAATTCAAAAAAAAATAGTTTAACAAATTGAATGGTTACGAATTAACATTTATCTAGATCGCAAGGCGGGATTCATATGTTCGGGCAATTATTAACTATTCCAAAAGACAAACAAAGTTGTTTTAGCCAGTTCCTACGAGAAAATATTCTATCCTCATGGGGTAAGGTTGAGCACGATTTCGACCATATACTGGTCCCCCCCCTCCCCCCCCCAACTAATACTAACACCATTCTTCCTCTAAAATTGGTACAATGGAGCTCAATAAAATGGACACAGTAGTGAGTGGAGTGCGATTGGTGCCTCATTTGTACTTCCACGCATTTGGGCCGGATTTGAGCCCTCCTCCCCCTTCTCCCCCTTCTCCCTCTCTAACATCTAACAATACTAACTCGCTCATGAATATTGCCTGAGCTACAATGGGATAAAAATAGGTGATAACTATATATGAGAAAATCGTAGGTGTTGTAGATGCCTCCAGAACGATAAGGCCTCTAACAGAGAGCAATAAAATGTTGGCAATGAACAAGTTTTGGTTTTTTGTTTTCAATAATAATTTCCAATTCACATATATTTCGGGACTTATACAAAGCATCACATTTAGTTCATACCAAAGAAAAAAAAAAGACTTTGGGTACACACCGGCCAATACACCAAATGTATACTAGATTGTGCCAACCCACTTGAGGATTACACACGAATGACTGCAGCTATTCAATTTGTTTCAAATATTTTTAAAGGGTGCTTACAATAATCAACTTAGTCAGGTATCATTAAGGGCGTGCTTGGCCAATTAGTTTAATTTTCTTTCCTGAATTTACAAAGTCCAAAAAATGACTAAATTGATAAAGCTCTTATTGATGTCTGACTGAGTTGATTTTTAAAAAATACAATTTTACGCATACTATAAAGCTCAAGTTTTTGTATGAGATCTTGATTTAAAATTGTTTTAGCCCCGCATTTGTGTGAGATCTCGAGATTAGTTTACATGATAATGTCATGACATCACAGATATGAGGTATGGATGAGCTCACTAAGAGATAAGGAAGAAAAGTTTTCAGGCAACGAAACAGCGACCTCAATGGGTGTTGAAATCTGTTAGCTTCTGAAGATGACATTTAGGGTACATATTTCATGTCCTATCTATAATTTATGTCTTGTCTACAAATGGGTGATACATTCGCTATGTATCACTCATTTTCTTTGAAATTTGGCCGTCAACACAACCCAACCATTTAAATTTTGCAATCTGGCTCCATTACAACCAAACGAGAATAAATTTCATTCATCGCTAGTGTAAAACTCCACTTTTTCACCACCGCCTATTATGGACCCCATCGAGTGTCTATTGCTGTGATCTGAACCATTCATATTTTAAGACCCGCAATAGAGTATGGCTATGCAAAAAATCAGTTTGCTTTCCCTCTCCTCTCTCTCTCTCTCTCTCTCTCTCTCTCTCTCTTCACCATGAAACAAAATTCTTTCCATATTTGATCAAAACCCAATTTTAGCACAAAAACTAATCAGTTTGATCAAAGCCTAATTTTGAGCTCAAAAACTGATTCTCCACTACCAAGATGGAAGAAACTTGGGAAAAAAATGATAAAGATAAAGGAAAAAAGTGGAAGAATGTATATTTTAATTGGTGTTAGATAAAATAGATAGTATTAGTGTAGTTGTAAAATAAAAAAGTGATGTAGCTAAACTAAAATTGTAAATTATTCACATGGTATTTTACTAAATCATTGGTGTACATGCTTCTATAAGTTATAACAAGGGAAAGCAAAAAGGCTCCAAGGCCAAAATGAACACAGCTGTAAATGATTTTCATTTCAGTTGTGTGTTCATTTTAGTTGTATTTTCTGCTCATTTGTGCTTGTATTTTAGTTGTGTTACTTGACAGTGGTAGTTAGGATAGCCAGCTCAGCAATCCATGTAAGGATCTTGTGATCCAATGAGAGCTTCCGGTGAGTGAGCTATAAAGTAGTGTTTCTCTTCTCTGTATTCCATTCAACAGATGATAATGAAAAGCTTCAATAGATTTCTGTCTCTAGAATTACATTTTTCATAGATTTTGGTATCAGAGTTGGGCCCATTTCACTCTTTATTTTAAAAATTTACAATCTACACCCCACGATAATAGACCAGCAAAAAGACTGAATGATGACATACCCAAAAAGAGACTATACGTGACAGACCTCAAACACGGCTGTATGTGAAGAGGGATATTAATTACAAAATATAGTCCCACATTGCTTGGAACCCATCCTCACTCCCACCTCCAATATTTTCACTTGCACTGCACACATGGAAGGGTTTGCCCAGGGGCATAGCTATATTGGGGCCTGGGGGGTTTCGGCTCTCCCTAAGCATCTGAGTTATAAATTTATCTTGTATATACCTGATTTTGAATATTATTGATAATTATTCGTGTATAGTACCTATAAGGTTCGATTTGATAACAAATCTGTTATTTTACATTCTCATTTCTCAATTATTTTCATAAATAAAAAATAAGCATGTCATAGTTGATGTAGCTTAAAGAATCTTCTCAATGTACAAATGTAATGAATTAAAAAACAAAAATCTTATGATATAATAAGTATACATTCTTATGAAAAATATATGTTTACTAAGCCGGCTCCTCGGAGTTAAAATCTTGTTTCTGCCATTGGGTGTGCCGCAACCGTAGTATAGATAAGGCTAGTATCAGCAGTGGTAGAGCCAGGAATTTGGTAGAGATGGGGCACTAATACTAGTAAATGAAACAATTGAGTTGAGCCAATTCAAAAGCCGTAACCTATACAAATCAGAATGAAAATTCATGTAAAAAAAAAATAGAAAGATTCTACTCATTTCTATAGATTTAATTTATCCAAATAACTGAAAGTGTAAATTCTAATTTTTGCACAAAATCAATGCATTTTTAGTTATAGATATCCAAAGCATCTCTTGAAAAAAAAATCAACGAGCACAATTAAAAATTAAACTATTTCAAGAGAATATGAGAGAGAGAGAGAGAGAGAGAGAGAGAGAGAGAGAGAGAGAGAGAGAGAGGGGAAATAACGAAGACGGCTAATATTACCTTTACAGGTTAATTTGTAAGAGGGCCGGGCACAAGAGTGATTACCTAAGGAATAACTACAACTATGCAATAACAAAATTTTATAGGGGTCCTAGTGTAATATGGCCAGGTGGGGCACTTGACCCCCCTGGCTCCTCTTTAAATCCACCCATGCCAGTAAGTCCGTTTCGCCCAAAAACCGAAACACTACGTACCCAAATCAAGGCAATTGTTTTCTCGATTGCATCGATCAAAAAACGATATTTCCACTCAACTAAAATGAGTCAAGGGGGTAATGACGTTAAGCAGGCTCCCAAGATTCGTGCAAAGACCATTGGTGAAAAGTTCAACAATGGTACCGGGAAAATCGAATCCTTGTACTCTTTCGCTCGCATTTACAAGGTGCCCGAAGATCTTCGAAAGCTGAACGAATGCGCCTACGTCCCTCGACTCATTGCTATCGGCCCTCTTCACCAGAAGGGCAAACACCTCCGTAAACCTATGCAAGACGTCAAAATGGATTACGCCAATCGCCTGTTTCTTCGACTGACCAAAGGAATAGTGAATCCGGAAATTAGGGATAAGGAAAAAGACAAGTTGATACAAGAATTTGTGGAAAAAATGAAGAATTGCACAGTCAAGGCCGAGAAATATGACACACAAGGAGAAGCCACCCTGGTGGACATGGCCAAGAAATACTACGCAGAAGACCTAAAGCTGAATGACGACGATATGGTGGAAATGATGTTGGTCGATGGTTGCTTCATCCTCGAACTTCTCTACTTCGACTATCATACCAATCATTGTCAGGTAAACATGAACTGGTCATAATAACAAAACCCAAGTGGATATTCCCCCAAGGGGAATTTCATGTCTCTCTCTCCTCTCTGCTCTCTTTTCTCTCTCTTACCCACACATACTATATAAAAAGTAGATATTTATGATTGGAGAGCTTGATACCAAATCAAGCTTTGATCCAATTTGAGTAAATATTTGGGTAAGAAGTGAAAATGTTCTTAATTAAAGAATACCCAAACCAAACTCAACTCCAGCAAAATTTGATTCGTAATTTTGCATTCCAAAAAGCAGGAAACAATACATTTCTTAAGTAAATGGGAACATTCTTTTTCGTAAAATGCTAACTTTTTGTCTTCGTAAAATGCTAACTTTTTGTCTCAGGTTCGTAAGAACTCGAGTAGCATTCCGCAGCCTATTAATGGAGGAAAGGGTGGCAGCAAAAGCTACCGCAAGGGCTGCGAACCACCAAGGGCAGATCCTATTTGCGAGAGCATTTTGACAGCCAACATCGTCAGACACGACTTGATGCTTCTCGAGAATCAAATTCCTTTCTTTGTGCTCGAGCATTTGTTCCAACTCACAGTGGCTAAGATCCCTACCGTGGATCAGACCACGAGGAGTTGCACTGAGTTGTCGCTGGAAGATTATGTCCGTTCATACTTTTCGAAGTTTCTGAGTCTCGAAGGCGAACCGGGAAAGACAGAGTCAGGGAAAGCTAATGAATACTATCATATTCTACACTTAATACACAGTAGTTACATTCCTGGTGAAGAAGAAAAAGAAGAAACCGAACCCGAAATCCAAATTCCAATCCTGGCAAAATTCTGGCAAAATTCCAAAAAGCATTGCGAATTAACGCTCTCTGCATCGGACCTCCACTACGCAGGAGTCAAGTTCGTACCCACTAAGGAACTATTGGACATCGAGTTCATCAATAAAGGCATAGGCTGTTGGCAGTGTCGTACTCTTGTGTTTCGAATCCCGACCATCTCTGTACGCAAGACCACAGAGTCGTTCCTCCGAAACGTCATTGCCTTGGAACAGTGTTCCCCCAGCGTTCCACGGTACTTCACGTCCTACGCGAAGCTCATGGACATGTTCATCAACTCCGAGGAAGACGTCCGAGTGCTTAAAAAGGACAGAGTCATACATAACTACTTGAGCACGGACGAGGACGTCCGTGATCTATTTAACAAGCTGTGCAAGGAAGTTGTACTGGAGGACTTCCATTTCGACAAGAACTGCCAAGAGGCATCCAAGTTTAATAGGCGTTGGCAGACGAGGGCTGTGAGATATGTAACTCGCCTGTTCGTTGCTAATCCCTGGCCGGCCCTTGCTTTCTTCTTGGGCATTGCCGCTTTTGCGATAGCGGTTTATCAATTTGGTTACATGATTCGCGCGCGGGTTCGTCGATGATCATTAGCATTGTCCGTGTTTCACTTTCAACTAGAACTGCTACAAACATCGCGTATCAGAAGGATTAAAATCTGAATTGCATCTCCTTCGGATGTTTTTTCCGTTTCTGGGTTAGCTTTGGCATGTTTGTCTACTTTCCCCTTTCTCGATGTACCTTATCGAGCCTAATAAAATCCATATTTTCGTGCTGAGCAAATAAAAATGTTGTTTATGTTTCAACTAGAATTTGCTGTGAGAATCGCCCATATTTCCAAATGTATAGTTCATATATCCTCGGAAGGAACTGAACTTATCAGTGATAGAGATAATTTTTGCCTCTCCTACACGAATCTGAAAAATCAAAAGGGATTTGAAGAAATGCTAGCTAATTAAGAGTAGTTAATTAATTGGTTGAGAATAAATTCTTGATCCAATCTGCTAATTGTTCATCCAGAATTATGATCTTGAAATCACAAACTGTGGGCATGCGGTGCCCGTTTTTCTTTCTTTGGGAAGGGATTCCGTTTTCCTCCTAAACAGAGAAAATGCTGCTGGTTCGCGGGAGCGCTTTAAGCTGGACGACAAGCGTTTGCGAAAATACAGAGTCGCCACCTGGGTTTGGAGGTCTGACACCCAAGGAACTGTATTTCGAAACACTTGCCGCGCTATTTGATTTTGAAAAAAGTCAAGGAACCAGTCCGTCATAACCATATCTGGGTTCGGGAGCCAGGTTACCAGAGGGAAAGGGTTTTATGGCACCCCTCTCACCTAATCCGGAGATCGGTCTCTACTTAGGCATTTGCGAAAGATATTTGTTTGTGATTCTGTTTGATTAATCAACTTTTTAGCCATTTAGGGCGGGGAACAGTTAATCAGAATTAAAACTGTAACAGTTTGCAGGATGTGATAGATAATAGCATGGATGGATGAAATGGCGAGAAATAAATGAGATGAAATTTAACACTGATCCTGGATGCCAAAATAGTGCCTTGGCTTGAGATTGTCGTGAACAATGGCCAACTTGCATGCATGCAGGTTCTTACATGCAAGCTAAACCATCGCGCGATAATCACAGTCCGTCGCGCGAGTGTTGACATCTTTCTAGCAGGTTAATTTTCATCCCTTTCTGGGCTCTGGAAGGACCAGTGCACACCCAGGGTCAAACCAAGCAGTTTATATGTACTAAAAGTAAATAATTATTACAATCAGAATGAACAGGAATGAGATGCAACCCTTAAACAGTGAGGGCGTCAAAAGAGAGGCCAAGGGCCTGGATGCCCATGCAAGGGCAATCACTGGAAACAGACTGTTCATCGCGCGCTGGAGTCAAATCATCGCGCGAGTGTTCTGGCTGGACTTCCAGGAATTGCTTTGCATGCCTGGGCTCTGAGACATATTCAGAAGCAACCCAGGGGCATTCCAAGCTAGCATTCTTCATAAAAAAGGAGCATAAAATCACATAAATGTATAAGGATAAGGATCCCATCCCCACGAGAACCATATCGTGCTGACTAGAACAGTCGCGCGATGGAGTGGGTGTCTCGCGCTTGGGAGTGCTCGTCCACAGTAACTTGTAACCTTGCTAACTTTAGGACCAGGACTAGTATTGATTACCAGCCTTGGCCCTGTCAGCCCCCTCAGTGATTAAAATAGTAAACAGTAAAGGTTATACCTTTGCTGAGTGTCTTGAGAATGGCTTGAATGAAATGGTATGACTTGGAATATGAATAAGTGGAAGTGATTTGAGTGAGAGAAGAGTGTAGGCTTGTGTTTCTTCCTTCTCTTTTGGAATTTTTTTGGTAACCCTTTGGAAGAAAAACCATGGGGGTTATTTATAGGAAGAGTGGAGAGTTTGTTGGTGGCTAAACAAGGCAATGCAACCAGCCAACAAGGTTGGCTGCACTTACTTGATGGAGAAGTGGGGTGTGAAAGTTGATGGGAGAGTGGGGGAGAGGTGGTGCAAGGGCAGCCTCGCAGAACGCTATTCAGTCGACGAAACGGGGTTACACAGGTTTATTGACCCCTGATCATCACAAAATCCAGCTGGAAAAAGGTGGAAATGACAGGTGTCGACCATCGCGCGATGGTGTGACTTCAGCGCGAGTGTTCGACCAGCCCCGCGACGGTCAACAGTCAAAAGTTTGACTTTGACCACCACCTGGCAACTAAATAATTGCATGAGGGAACCAGTGGGTCGTGCGATGGTTAAACCTGAAGTCAAGGCTCAGATTCAAGGGTTTCATGGTTAAGGATGGGTTCTACACACACACCAAGCTCAAACCATTCCATTTTCTCAAGACTGTTTTCGACCTGATTCATCATCGGGGGAAACAAGAAACCGGAAAATGAAGTAAAACTATTGGGAGATCCAGATTGGGGTGTCTACAGTAGTCCCTCTTTGACGGCACGCGGAGCACCATTGGCTGGTACGGTGATGAGCACCCGGAAATGGAATATAGGGTGCGCTAGTATCTAGGTTTAGTATTAATTTAGTTGCTAATTAGTTATTTTTAATGATTTTTGCTCGTAGATTGTGTTGGTGTTGTTTTGTAGGTACGTAAATCGCCTAATAAGAAGCTTTAAAGGCTCAAAGAGTGTCATGGCTTGTGAATGGCCCGATGGCCCAGGCACAGCCAAGACAGAGCCAAAACAAAAGGAACAGCCGGGGCGGAAACTTCCCAGGCAAGGCAGAAGTTATCCGGCCAAAGCTACGCCAAGGCAGAATCAGTCAAGGCCAAGGCAATACAAGGGAATGGCCAAAGCAAGGCAAGGCGTGGCCAAGGCGGAAAGGCAAGACAAGGTTCAGAACTGATAAGGCTTCGGTATTGATCGGAAGGAATTGCTCCAATCGGTACCAAGAGCTTAACACCGGCTCTTACTGCTTCGGTATTGATCGAACGAAATTGATCCAATCGGTACCGAGAGCTTAACTCAGTAATGTAAGGTTAGGGCAATCGGTACCGAGGGGCTTAACGGAGCATCTTCAGAGCATCTTTTGGGATATTCTATGCGCGAAACAGAGGCGGTACAAATACCCCGTTATGTCACCTTTGCACGATTTGGACAGAAATGTACCCATATTTTCTAGATCTAGGATAGATTTGCTTGCATCTTAATATTGTTCTTGAGTGTTCTTAAATTTTCAGCTTTGAATATTTCAATTTCTATCTTTAATTGTTAGTTTTTGATATTATTGCCTTAATTAAAGTTGTTATTTTTCTTCCGATCTATCGTTTGATCCAATTTATTTCTAGTCTTGTCTTTTCAATTATGCTAAGTAGATTTTTGCTTGCTCTTATCTTCCTAGTTATGTGTGAGTAGTTTCAAGGGTTGGGTCATGGGATGATTAGCATCCCGTGGCTTGGGCGAAAATTGCGTTTTTCACCAATAAAGCTTTAATTTCTAGATTTGAAAATTGATGTGGGGTTCGGATTCATTTGGCGAATTACCGAGGTGTTAACCTCTTTGATCATGTATAGGTAGGAGCTTCGCCTACCTACCACACATGATGCTTAGAGCTCTGTCACTCGAGGTGTTTACCAAATGAGTTCTAGAGCTAGCTTGATAATCGAATCTCTATTTCCCGATTTAGGTACCTACAATTGTGTATTTTAAATCGCGTGAATTGATGAAAAATGTGATTTAGCCCAAGTCATGAGTGCTAGTGATTCCTAGACCTAACCTATCTTTTTCTTAGTTAATTCATTCTTAATTTAGCCTTTTATGTCCACCGTTTTCAAAGTAAAACCAAGTTGACTGGCTAAAAGTCGAAAACCTTACTTGCATCTACAAATCCGAGGCAAGCCATAAACTAATTCCCTTGGGTACGATTCCGGACTTCTTCGGATTATTTTGCTTTAATCGACATTCAAACCCTACGCTTGGGGTAATATTCTTCTACATCAGTAGATATCGAAGCATACGGGTAACATCAAAGATTTCTAGACACCCATCTAATTCACCCAAAAGCCGATTAATTGAAAAGCGCAAGCCAGTATGTACAAATACCGTGCACCAAGGGACCGGAGGATCGGTCGACTGCTGATTCGAAATTGGAAAGGATGGATCGTGGCTGATTTGAATTTGGACGGATGGATCGTCGCTGATTTGAATTTGGACGGATGGATCGTCGTTGATTTAAATTCAGATGGATGGATCGTCGTTGATTGAATTTGGACGGATGGATTGTCGCTAATTGAATTTGGACGGATGGATCGTCGCTGATTGAATTTGGACGGATGGATTGTCGCTGCTTTGAATATTGGTGTGGGGCAGACCACTGCTGGGGATATAAAGGACATCTCGAAGGGATCCCAAAATCAATTGCAAGGCCTGAGAAAGACTCCTGCGCCGTTATTAAGACGATACGCAAGATGGGGCCGAGCCAGAGGCTAAACCTGGTCAACGGCCCAATTAGACCATCGCACAAGGAAGGCATACCATCGCGCGATGGTTTCCAGTTAGGGCTTGGATCTGAAACAAACCCAAACTTGGCCCACACTCGTTTGACAGCTATAAACTTTCTGGGGACGCTACAGAGGCAGTTCTCAGTGGTTTCAAACTCCTTGAACTTCCCCTTACTCTCAAAACTCTCTCAAAGATCAACTCAAACCCTTGATTTTCTTCCCAAATCATCAAACCCCTAACACACACACTCACCCATGGCAAGCCACGGCAATGGGGGCGGCGGAGGAGAGGTTATTGATCACCTAGAGGACGAGGGAGAACCCATGGAGGTCGAGACAATATATCAAACGGCGACAGAGGCGGTCGCGGGTGTTAGTGTAGTGGCCAAAGGTGGCGGCGATGGCGATCAGAGTCGCTTGCAGGTGGTTGGGGGTGACGGGGAGCATCGCGCGACGGATTCAGATCGTCGCGCGACGGATTCAGATCGTCGCACGACGGAGGGAGTCGGGGCCGCGAGATCAGTGGTCAAGCAACTGGACCCGGGCATGCCCGTGAGTGGCTTGGTGGTAGCCAGAGGTAGTTCCGGGGTAGTAGGCACTAGAGGTGCCGATGGTGGTGATGCTGGGCCGAGTGAGATTCCGCCAAGGGATCCGGTGAAAGGCAAGGGCGTGGTGACCGAGGAGGAGGGCATCGCGGAGATTCCCGAGGAGGAGGTGTTATTTCGGCTAGCAGCGACGTCGTCGGGCCATAGACCGATCATGAGACAATATCTCACAGAGTTTCTGAGTGAGGAGAGACTAGCCTGGATCCTTGAGGAGGATCCCATGATTGGGGCTGCTGTTTTGGAGGCTCGAGAGGAGCGAGAGTGGGAGATAGCCGCTTCAGAGGCCGCGGCGAGAGCCGAGGGGGAGAGAGCTGCCGAGGAGGAGATTCTGAAGGATGTAGAGACCGAGGAGAGGGTCGGAGCCAGAGTACATGGTCCTAGGGTGATAGCAGCGTCGGAGGCGGAGAGTTTGACTCGGGTTCCGTTTTCAGCGGAGTGATACAAGTTACCCGCCCCTCACTTGTTTGTACCATCAGGTTTTGCGACATACTGGCCATGGCAAGCGGAGTACAACCCTGAGCTCATTCTGAAAGACCCCGATACCCAGATTTCGAGCAGCTGGTCTGAGGTAAATTTCTGAGAATCCTTCATTTCCTTTTGCGATTGCAAATTTAAATATAATGTATGTGCTCAAATACCGAAAGATGTAGAGTAATCCTTTGAAGTAGACTTGAATGGTGATATCATAGTTCCACGTTGAATGTCATACATGAGACATAATAACTTGAACCAACCATTTACTGCAAGGCTATATTGATTACCTAGAACTTGAAAATGAAAGCTTTGCATGTTGATATGCTTCTTGTTGCTTATTTTCGTGTCTGATGCAGGAGAGAGTGAGACAGAGAGACATTCGAGGCTTTGGGGGCGCATGCAATTCCTTGGCGTTGTACCAGGGTTTGCTTGAAAGAGTAAGGCAGTTGGTGGATGAGGCGGGCTTTAGGGAGTTCATACAGACTCTTACCCTAGCCAGAAACGACCATGCTGTCCTGGTCGCACTTGCGGAGAGGTGGAGGGATACTACCAATACCTTTCACCTGCCGCCCGGGGAGATGATGGTGACGCCTACTGACTTTGCGGCGATCACCGGCCTGAGAGTTGGGGGCAATCCTATTCCATTTGATTCGGGCATTCAGGAGGACGAGGCAGCCCTGGAGTGGTTCTTGGAGAAGTGCCCAAGGTTGATGAGGGGATGGCGAGGTATGGGCAGTTCGTCCGATATCTTAAGAAGGAGGTGACGACTGATTAGGAGGCAGAGCAGATGGCCCGGGCGTACTTGTTGTACCTCTTTGGTGCTACCTGTACCCGAACAGGCATTGCAAGGTTCACCTGTCTTACTTGCCCGCGCTGAGAGATCTGAGGACGGCCTCACGCTTTGACTTGGGAGGAGCGACGCTTGGCGCAGCTTCCGATTTTATGGGGGACTCGTCGAGGATAGAGATGAGCACTGTTGGGTACTGGCGGATCTGGGAGGTATGATTTTAATCGAGTAAAGTACATTTCCAATATGCATTTATCCATTTGCTTACATAACCTGCTCAATAGTATAATTGCATTGTACTGACAATTTGATCTCTTGTTAACCATGCAGTTCTGGGCCTACGAGGTTTTGAACGTGTGCCATCCAGTGACGAAGAGCCTAGACTTGGGGATCCTCTCACGTGCACATATCTGGAGCAAGAAGAACATGGGAGAGAAGAGAGGTAGAGGTGACCTGAATGGCTTCAGGATATACCTAGACGAGCTTCGCCCCTCACAGGTATGACATGAAACTTTGTAAAAACGAAAGTGTGTATCCCTTTTTATTGCTTTAATGCTGTCGCTGACCGATACTTGCATTGTTTATTCGTTCAAATCGAGTGGGATCCTTGGAGAGTGGCAGAGCCTAAGTCTGAGTACTTGGCTCGCAGCAGGGTTGTCACAGCGAGCAGAGTGCTGCTGGAGTCAGCTTTTCGGTTGGCAGTGGTACTTGGGTGATCGAGTGACATGCCAATCATTTGGCTATGCAGGGTTTCAGGTGCTTGGACCGCTTCCACCACCGGCTTCACACACAGGGGAGTACACTTTGGCTGAGCTAGAGGTCTTCACGCGGCCTGATACTGACTTGACACGTCACCTGCATCCTGACATGGACTACATGACGTACCAGAGGGAGCGTCTGGCGGGGCCATTGGGAGTGCGAGAGTTCAAAGAGGTCCGGAGTCAGGCTTGTGGAGCTACTGAGGAGAGGAGAACCATCACAGGGAGGCAGAGTAGTGCCGAGAGTCGCTCAAGACAGTGTCCGAGTGGACCGGTGAGAGGTGGGCCACCAGAGTTGACGTGGCAGATAGCAGTGGTAGACTCTCAGGGCAATCTAGCTGAGCTACACGTAACCCCTGCCAAAGTCGAGTCAGCGCCCGTCACTGTGCCAGTAAGACATTGTAGCCTTCCTTACTGTATTTTCATAAAGTTTGAAATATTGCCCAATTCCTCATATTCAAATTATTCTTGCAGGTGCCCAATGAATGGGTGAACGAGGTTGTTCGGCGCATGCTTGCGCTGAAAAATGTGGTGAGGAGGGCAGCAAGTGGCTTGCCATTGGACTTGCGCTATCCCCAGCCGGCGGCTCGGAGATCTCAAGTATATCTTTCAGAAAACGATACATTCCTGCATTCGATACATTCTTGCACATGATACATTCCTTCATTCAATACATTCCTGTTTTTGATACTGGATATATATGCACACACTCGCCCGATACATAGTATGCTTTGATTCGTGTTGATTGAGCATTGATCGTACCTGCTTTAAGACATGCAATATGCAAAAACACATGCTAATGTATATAAAAAATTACAATGCAGGCATAGGGACGAGCGGCTCCTAGGAGGAAAAGTGCTAGGGATCCTCCACAGAAGAAACTGGCTGCTAGGACTCCCGCCCCTATACCTACTACCAAACCACAGACGCGAGGCTCACAGGTGCCTGTCGTGAGCGAAGAGGCGGCCCGAGAGGTCGTGGAGCGCTGAGTAGAGGTACCAGCTGAAGATGCGCCAGAGGCCCTCATAAAACGAGCCGGTCCGCAAGAAGCGACTAATCCTGCTTGAGGTCTCCAAGAATGAGGACGAAGAGGAGGGGGAAGAAGGAGAGGATGCGTCTAACAGCAGCGGGTCTAATGACTCAGCAGATGATCCTGGCTTTAGACGGGACCCCACGGAGAGAGACGACGACGATGACGACGGAGAGGGTGACTGGTTTGGGGAGGACTGAAGGCTATT
Organism: Rhododendron kiyosumense; assembly: GCA_019656275.1. Taxonomy (NCBI): domain Eukaryota; kingdom Viridiplantae; phylum Streptophyta; class Magnoliopsida; order Ericales; family Ericaceae; genus Rhododendron; species Rhododendron kiyosumense. The sequence continues at coordinate 298,500 of BPLS01000644.1, forward strand.
AAGAAGCCTCATCCTACTTCTGCACTTTGATTTTTGCTTTTGGGTCTGCGCGTCTGCATAGATAGATAAATAGAAGGCCGGAGCGCCTTAGTTGATACTTTGATAGATGTTTTTGGAGGCCTGCATGCCTTTTCGATTTGATGGGCGAACGTGCCCGAGCTGACATGATGATTTTTGGGTGGCCGACGTGCCGCACGCACAGTAGTCTTCTTTACTTTGACATGGATAGATCATGGCTTAGCTATAAAATTTGCATTTTCGGTTTAGTTTACTCTTGTAATGAATTGGAGCAAATAAGCGCTTGCTGCTAATACCATGCTTGCATTGATAACATACTGAGACTGCTCACAGACACACGTACATGTATAGACAGAACTAGCTTAGAAAAAGAACGAGAATGTATCTCCAGATACGTCCAGTATACGAGGAATATAATGAAACTTTGGACATTCATAAGCCAAAATGCAAAATACCCTAACTTGGACGAAAATGACGCTTCCATGAGGTCATACACATGCAAAATGACCTATGAGAGTTGACGGAATCGAGAAACGCATCCCCAAAACACAAAGTTGACCGAAAACACTACGAAGGACACAAAATGGACACGAGATGGAAAAATATGACACTATTATGTCCCGGACTGAAACCGACACCTCTGTACAGTCACGTTGGGTCACCATGACCTGTATGGCCTGAGAGAAGGGATTGTAAACCTTTGAAACGAGTTTCGAACCCCCGAAATGGTTATTTGCACTTGAAACGGGCCGCCGGAGGTCCCAAATCTTCGTTAGACGCAATATTTCGAATCCGATGCTTGGACACGGTCATATATGCTCATAGTGACTTGTTGGAACCATAAAAGTTGCCAAAGAACCCTTGGAATCAAAAGTGAGCAAAATTGGACAGTAGCTGGTATAATCTGTCAAATTGCAGGCTGAAGCATCGCATGACGAAGTGAGTCCATCGCGCGATGGAGTGGATGCTGTTCACTCGCCCGATGGAATGCGATCATCGTGCGATGGTCGACCTGTGCCAGGCCACCTTTATATGACCACTCCAGGTCTCCAAGACCAATGAGCCTTGTCATGTCCTTTAAACACTTAGAGTACTTTAGGGGCATTCTGCAGATGCCCTTGCTTTGAAGAAGAAGAGGCCACGTTGTATAGATATTTGCATTGAGAGCGAAGAGCGTTTCACATGTTCTGACTATAAAGAGGCCAATGCTCCGCTAATGAAAGGCACTCCTCCCACAGTTTAAGATTTCTAGAAAAACCAAAATGGCAAATAACCTTCCGGTCTTGATTAGCCCGTGGCTCACAGCTTTTGTTGCTGGAGATTGGCAATCATTCGGGTCTCACGGGTTGGCCGCATTCCGTTTTCTCTGTAATGTGAAGGTTCGTCCTGAATTTCTGAGGGCAGCCCTGCAATTCTGGGATCCAGATGTTCACGTGTTCAGATTCGGGATCAATGAGCTGTGCCCAATCGTGGAGGAATTCCAAGCGTACCTCCAAGGCATTGCTTCTAGCGTGATTGTCATGCCGCTTTATAGGAAAAATATACCCAAGCTCCTACAGTCAAGCCTTAACATCACCAGAGGAGCAACCGAAAGTCTGTTAATTGGAGGCAAATCAACAACATGCGCCTAATGGAATGGTACGGGCCAGAAGGGAATGTTGAGGATATAGCCCTGCAGGCCCGGCGTCGATTTGCTCTGGCGATTAGTGTGCTGGTCACTTATTTGCTAGTATCCCCGAATGGGCAAGTGAACCCCATGTTGGTGAGCGTTGCTGCTCAAATGGGTGCTCGCAGGAATGTGGTGCCACTTGTTCTGGCTGAAACATTGATGGGTTTAGATTTGGTTTCTACTAGCCAAACAAATATCTTTGGTGGTAGTCCCCTTCTGCTGTAGATAAACTCTTACTCAGCTCACCTTTTTCTGGTTTTTGCATGCTCTATTTTTTTTTTTACCTTATCGCTCGACTAAGGTTATATCAAAGCTTCTTACTTGTTTTTTTTTTGCTCAAGCTTTATATGACTCCTTACTTGTTTTTCCACTCGTATAGCTCTGGCTGTCTGACAAATTGGGATTGCTCACAGCGCCGGAAGCGAATTGGCCCCATTTGCCCGGCCGAATGCATCAGCGAGGCATGATTTATCCGGAAATGACCATTCATCAATGGTGTACATTCATGAGAGAGATGCTACCGAATGAAATCACCTGGAGGCACGAGGCCCTGAATAACCCGGACATGGCCCTGAATTCCGTAGGTTTTGAAAGAGTGGTGATAGCTAGACTGACCGCTTTCACATTCTATATTCCCGGTCACATTCTCCGCCAGTTAGGAATGAGCCGAGGGCTTCACCGAGCCGGGATTTAGGATTTCCAAGTCCCTGCTTTCACTGCCTAGAATTTGAGAGGATATGAGCACAATTGGGGTCTAAGGCAACTTGGAGGAGCTGATCCAGACTTCAGCACGGAGCTTACGCACCGATATCAAACATGGTTAAAAAGAGAGGTTGCAAGTAGGCAAAATAATGACGGACTCTTTGACGAACCTTGATGATCTAGAATAAACTGTGAGCCTGTTAAGGCCTCAAGCGCTTTTATTCTGTTTTTATGCTTAAATCTTTTTAAGGCTGCTCAGCCTGTGTAACAGAAGTTATAATTTAAAATAAAGATGAAAGCTTGAGAGTTTTCCCCTTTTGATTCGAGTGTTGAACACCGCATCGCTCGAGTGTCGAGTTAAACCGTGGATCAAGTTGATTGATTGTGACTGAATCTCACAGAGAGATTGCCTACGTATCCTTTTTCAAGGAATCAGGTCAGCACGTAATTCAGGCTAAGGTTCGCTCGGGTATTTTGGCTTTCCTTTTGCGCTGTAACTTTTGCCTAGAACCGCCCATTCGGGTTTTCGGTCTAGCGAGCTTTGATTGATGCCTATTTATTTTTGCCTAAACCGCCTTTTCAGGTTTTCAGTCTAGCAGGCTTGCTCTAATTTTTGCTTGGAACCGCCCACCCTTGTGGTTTTCGGTCCAACGAGCTTCTCTCAGGGATAGTAACGCTTGAGTTGATCTAGGTTAACCAGACTGTTGAACTCGTTGCCATCGAGATCAATAAGTTGAGCCGCTCCCCCAAAAAGGATGGCCTTGATGATATAAGGTCCGGAACGCTTAAGTCGGAATTTGCCACGGGGGTCGAAAACTGGCACTCGAATCTCCTTTGTGACCAAGTCCCCTTCAACTAAGTCTCTAGACTTCACTTTCTTGTTGAATGCCCGGGCAATTCTCCGTTGATACCCCTGAACATGATACAAGGCTTGGAGCCTCCGCTCATCGAAAAGCATAAGTTTGACGAATCTTTCACTGAGCTACTCGGATTCCGAGAGTTCTGATTCTACCATGATCCTCAGAGATGGTACCTTGAGTTCTATAGGGAGAACTGCTTCCATCCCATAGACTAAGGAATAGGGGGTTGCCCCTGTTAACGTTCGGATCGATGTTCGATATCCCCAAAGAGCTAAGGGCAGTTGTTCGTGCCAGTCCCTGGCGGATTCCGCGGACTTTTTAATGATTGTCTCGACATTCTTGTTTGCCGCTTCGACTGCCCCATTCGTCTGTGGGCGATAGACAGTTGAATGATGGATTTGGATCTTGAATTCTTCAAAGAGCTCCAGAACCCTGCCTTTGAAATGATTCCCGTTGTCCGATACAAATGCCTGGGGAACCCCATATCGATAGATGATGTTCTTCCTGATGAAATGAGCGACTTGAACTGCGGTCAAGGTTTTGTACGACTCAGCTTCAACCCACTTAGTGAAGTAATCGATTGATACAAGAATGAATCTGTGACCGTTTGAAGTAGAAGGCCTGACCATGCCGATGACGTCAATACCCCATACAGAGAAAGGCCAAGGCGAAGCCATGCTAAATAGGTTAGAGGGTGGAACATGCAGCAGATTAGCATGGATTTGGCCCTTGTGACATCGCCGCATGTAATCCACACATTGAGATTCCATGGTAGTCCAGAAGTAGCCTTGACGCAAGATCTTCCTAGCGAGCATAATGTCGCTCATGTGAGGACCACAGACCCCTTCGTGGATTTCCTTCATGATTCTGATAGCTTCGGTGCCGTTAACGCAAAGTTTGTGCATCCTGCAATGAGATCTCTTATATGGCTTCCCCCCATAGATGATGTATTGAGCAGCAATTCTTTGTAACGTAATTTGATCCTTTTTAGAGGACTCAGCCGGATACAAGCCATTCTCGACAAAGTTCCATATGTCATGGTACCAGGGTAGGCCATCATCGACATCATCGATGGCGTTGACGTACTGATAAACAGGGCAATCCCATTGTTCGATTAGAATAGGGCGGAGTTTAACTCCCAAAGGCAATTCGATCATGGAAGCCAAGGCAGCAAGTGCATCGGCAAAATGGTTCTTCAACCGGGGGATGTGAGTGAAAATCACCTTGTTGAAATGAGGAATTAGCCCCTCCAAATCCTGATGGTAAGGTTTCAACTTCTCTTCGCACACCCTCCAGTCTCCATTGGCTTGAGACACAACAAGATTAGAATCCCCAATGACTTTGAGTTTCTCAATGCCGAGTGCAAGCGCAGCCTCCATGCCCACAGTACAGGCTTCGTATTCTGCTTGGTTGTTTGTGACGTTGAAATTGAGCTTGAATGCAAGCGGAATATGAGAACCGTCAGGGTTTGATCAGCAAGACCCCAATTCTGAACCCTTTCTGATTGGCTGCTCCATCGAAGTAAAGAGTCCAAACATCTTCGACAACTGCTAGTACTTCCTCATCTGGAAACACGAAATCTGAATCCTCTGGTTCGTTCACGGGGTGGTCAGCTAAGAATTCTGCAATGGCACGCCCTTTTACTGACTTTCTTATGACATATTTGAGGTCGAATTCTGCTAAGAGAAGCAACCAACGTGCTAACTTACCAGTGAGCGCAGGTTTCTCAAATAGATACTTGAGAGGATCCATTCGAGAGATAAACTTCACTGGGTAAGCTAGCATGTAGTGTCTTAATTTCTTAGAGGCCCAGACAAGAGCCCAGCATGTCTTTTCCAAGGTGGTGTAGCGTTCTTCAGATCCAACCATCTTCTTACTTAAGTAGTAAATGGCTTTCTCAACTCCCTTGTCCCCATCCTGGGCTAGCAAGCCTCCCACAAATGTAGGGTTCACAGACAAGTAAAGAATCAGGGGTTTCCCAGGCGCCGGCGGCATGAGAACAGGCGGATTCTGGAGATAGTTCTGGATTGAAATGAAGGCTGCTTGGCATTTGTCCAACCATACAAATGGGGTATCCTTCTTGAGTAGACGAAACATCGGCTCGCAAGTTAAGGTTAACTTGGCGATGAATCTACTGATGAACTAAACCTTCCCCAAAAAGCTCCGCACTCCCTTTTCAGACTCAGGTGGCTTCATTTCAAGTACTACTTTGATTTTCGATGGATCAACTTCAATCCCACGAGAGGTGATCATGAAACCAAGCATCTTGCCTGCTGTGACTCCAAAGGTGCACTTCTGTGGATTAAGACGCATCCGGAACTCACGAAGTCTTTTGAAAAGCTTCCTTAACACAGGAATATGTCCTTCCCGGGTTTTTGATTTGGCAATCATATCGTCAACATAGACCTCAACCTCTTTGTGCATCATATCGTGCAAGATGGTCGTAGCAGCTCTCTGATAGGTAGGACCGGCATTCTTCAATCCAAACGGCATGACCAAATAGCAGTAAGTCCCCCATTTGGTGATGAAAGTCGTTTTCTCACGGTCCTCGGCTGCCATGCGGATCTGATTGTAGCCCGAGAAACCGTTCATGAACGAAAGCAAAGCAAGCCCTGCAATATTATCCACAAGCACATCGATGTGTGGTAAGGGAAAATCGTCTTTAGGGCTTACTTTGTTTAGGTCCCGGAAGTCAACACAGACACAGATCTGCCCATTCTTTTTGGGAACAGGTACGATGTTGGCCACCCAAGTAGGATATTGAGAAACCCAGCGTCAATTTGTTTGGTGACTTCCTCCTTGATTTTCTGTACCCAGTCTGGCCACATCCGTCTGAGCTTCAGTTTCACTGGCTTAGCATCCGGCAATAGAGGGATTCGATGCTCCATTATCTCAGGATCGATACCAGGCATGTCTTGATGAGACCATGCAAAGACATCTCCGAATTCAGTGAGGAGGTCTTTAAAACCACGATGCTCCTCTGGATTTAACGTGGAGCCCACTTGAACCATTCGGGGAACAGTCTCATCTTTCAAATTTATAAAAACTACTTCATCTTTTAGTGGCTGAGCATGCCTTTCGTCTTCCCTTTTGATGAAGGTGCGGATTTCCTTGGGAATGTTCCCATCGAAATCTATCCCTTCATTGTCGAGGTCAACACAGTTTATATAAAGATCATTCAAGTAGTCAGAAGAGGGTTCCTTCATCTCACAAGACCCTGCAAGGTCACCAAGTACAAGGGAGCCGAGCTCAAAGTACAAACTATGACGTGGAGGGCCGAGAGGCACAAACTCCGACTCAGAGCTAGACTTAGACTCGATGCGTCATCAATGCAAGTAAGGCGCGGTTTGAAAATGCAATTTTTAAGGCTACCCTTAGCTTCCATGATGAGAGAGGTGGGGTCCTCGAGGGCGTCGGGCCCGAGCATGAACACTTCGGCCTCTTCAGCTTCCTTGGCCAAAACCACTTGGGAGAATTCAGAGAAGAGTTGCTCCAAGCTCCCTTGATTAAAAGATCCCAGCCAGTCAGTCTTCAGCTTGGGCTGGCTAAGCTTCCTTTTGAACTCTGCCTTTGCTGGTTCTTCGTCACTAGAAGACCAGGTATCATTAGCGAAGTTTTCAAAACCAGGCAGTAGTTCGCCAATGACCGAATCGATAAATGGCTCAGCCTACCCAATGTAGATATCATTTCCCACTTTACGGACAAAGTAGCTGTCAGGCTCACCATAGAGAGATTGAGGTTTTCCCGTGCATTTCCTTCTTTTGGCATCTTCGGCAGAGGAAGAGTACCCCAAACCAAAGCGGCCCTCACAAGAAGGAAAGGTAGGGAACTCCGGATCCCTTGTTGGTGAAGCCCTAAACCAAGACCGGGCAGATAGGACATCCTCCTCATAATGTCCAGAGTGACAGAGCTTATGATGAAGTCCCCATCTACGTTGATGGCCAAAACCGAGCCAGAAGTGTCAAAAGAGAAACCCGCGAGGTTGATATCTTCGTTGTCGTGCGTGATGCCCAGAACAGGTGTGCCATCCTCCTTAAGCGAGCAGATGCCCAAGTCCCCGCAGTAGTTAAAGTTCCAGTAGGAAGTCCCAGCATGACCTTCTGATGAATAGTAGACGGTACGGCCATGATGTCAGATCTGTGGAGCCATGGTCTTCCTAGCAAAAGATTGAAGGAGGCTGGGAAGTCAACCACATGGAATTCGACATCCATCTTGAATCCTTCTGCATTAAGTTTGAGCATAAGCGTGCCTTCGACTATGCGACGAGTGCTGTCGTATGCCTTAACAGCCATGCTGGAAGGTGCGAAGTCCTTTTTAGTTAGTCCCAAGCGGTAAACCACCCTTAAGGGGCAAACATTGATTGCCGAGCCAGTATCGATGAGGATAGTCGGAACCCAGAGCCCTCAGCATTTGACAGTGATATATAAGGGGAGATTGTGGTCAATTCCTTCGATTGGTAGATCCTTGTCAGTGAAGGTCACAGCGTGCTTAGAAGTAGGCTGGAGGATAAGAGATACCATTGCTTCGGGCGTGATGTCCGGTTGAATCTCGAGACGAGAGAGAGCATGGCAAAGCTTCTGACGGTGTTCACGGGAGGAACAGATTAGTCCCCATAGTGATATGGTAGCGGGAATCCGCTCCAGTTGCCTTTGAATCACATCATCATTCGGGGAGCCAACAGGTACCTCAAATGGTGCAGACCTTGAGAAAGCAGGAGGTTCGTTCTTTCAGTTAGAAGAAGTGGACGAACTCCCAGCTTGCAGATTAGCAGGCTGAAAAACTCATCCACTCCTTGTAACGTTAAGAACGTTCTCTAAAGAGGGAACCACCTGCGGGTCTTGCCTATCATCGCAAAGATCAGCAGGGACTTCCCCTAATTTGCACATCCCTTTGTCAGAGGCTGGAGGGCTACAGGCACTTCCATGTCCAAACATAGGTCTTCGGTCAGATCTTTCAATAGTAGCGATTCCCAGAAGTCCGGATCCCCAATGGCTACAGCCTCCCGGACAGGCTCCATATTAGCAACGAAAGGGACGTCCCAAAGTCCTCCATCAGCGAAAGAGCGATTGACGGTCCAAACCTTGGACTCAACTTGGATATTGACTACATCATCGACGTCCCAAAGATTGGCTGGTAGCACAAGGTCCGTAACCATGATGCTGCAATCCTGTTCAGGTAGGAAAGGTACTACAAGGCGTGGGAGGTTCTCGTCGGTGATGTAAAACGTAGGATCATATTCGACATCAATCACTGAATTAACCAGCCTATCGAGGGTAGAAGGGAAGAAGCATTCCCTTAAGACACGAGTCTCATCTTGGGCAAGATCATCCTTTAGATATTGAACTTCATGGTTGGGCAGAGTGTAACCCTGGAGAGGACTGGGGTCAAACCCAACGGAAATTGCCAAGCAGGCTTTGGATCCCAATAGTACTCCTCCTCGGGAAGAACAGGCTGAGGCTGTTGAAACAGTATGTCTAATGAGAAGCTATCCAGAGGGTCAAACATGGCTGCTTCATAATTGGCCATCCAAGCATCATACCAGGCATGGTCAAAAGGGACGTATTCAGGGTTCTGGGGGAAACCGTCTAGTTCCAGTTCTGTCCATTCATTGAATATGGGGGTGGCATAGTCATCGTTGTCAGTTATGGCCTACCCTACAGCTTGCATATCAAGTTGTTGCTCTGGTTGAGGGGGAATGACAGATCCAAAACGATACATCAGACTTGGAGAGGGATTGGGATCCGTCACGTTGAAATATGGGCTATCCAAGGAAGAAGCAGAGTTGAGCTACACAAAAGGGATGGACTGGTGGAAGAGGTCACTGATAGAAGCATTGAACACGAATGCTCCGTTCTGCAGGCGCGCGGAAGGCACATTAGAATTGGACGACTGTCCTTCCTCGGAGTGGATATAGGAAATCTCGGCTTCGGGTTGGGAGGGCATAGGCACGACTGGCCTAGGTTGATCCGTTGAGGTTATGTGGTGGGTAGGGTTAAATATAGTGGAGCTGGGGCTGATATCAGTGGAGCTAATGGATATTTGGTTAATGTGTGGAGCAGCATTGTGCTTTGGCTTAGAATTGGAAAGGATGTTTGGCTTTAGAGTGGATGGAGGTGGAGTGTGAAGGGTTCCTTCATCTATGAGATCCTGAATCGAATGACGGAGACGAAAGCAGGAATCCGTAAGATGACCAACCCCTTGGTGGTAGGCACAATAGAGATTGGCCTTGAAATTGGGTGAAGGGTTCTTAGGCAGAGGAGTTGGATCAAGAGGCTTTAGATGCCCTGATTGGACCAATTTCTCTAGAACGGAGGACAATGGAGCCTCAAATGCAGAGCAGCTGTGAGGTTGGTTGAGAGGCCAGTTATTCTGCGGAGTCTGCACTTGGTTTACATCGGCGATGTGATTGGTAGCATTGGAGGAAGAGGCATTGGTACCACTGGTCGCGGCGTTGGAGTAAGTTCCTCCTCCAAATAGTGCATTGGTGTTTCTAGAATATGCCCGAGGCTTTGACTTTGACAGATTAGGAGACTCCCCTTTGATAGGATCCCGCTCTGCAGTGCATCTTTGATGGCCGGACTAGACTCGAAGAAGGTGTCGAAATTGGAGGATGCTTGAACAAGGACAAAGTGTCTAGCATAATCAGGCTGGAGGTTGTAGGAGATGATACGAAGCTGATCCCTCTTGCTCGGGCGTTCGGTCATTTGAGCAGCCTTGGCCCTCCACCTTTTGACGAAATCCGCGAAGGATTCCTTAGCTTCCATTTTGGTGGACTTCAACTCACGAGTAGTCATTTTGAGCTGGGAATTATAGCAGTACTGCGAAATAAACGCAGCCCCGATGTCCTCCCAAGTCCTTCGCTTAGCAATATCGAGTGACAGAAACCAGTGGAAAGTGGGGCCCGAGAGGGTTTGAGGAAACAGCTGAGACATGGCATCGGGCTCTACTGATAGGAGTTTCATGTTAGCATGGTAACCATAGAGATGGGTCTTAGGATCGCCACTGCCGTCAAACTTGGCCATGTCAGGCATTTTGTATTTGTCGGGGAGTTTGGCATTAGGATAGAGGCAGAAACGATCCAAGTTGATCCCTCCAGCACTGATCTTTTCGGACTTCGAAACGGATTCTTCCAGCTTAGCCATTTTGGCGACAAGAGTAGTCATATCAGGGTTCTGAGCAGTCCTAATAGCAGTAGTGCTTGGATTCTGAGCAGGAATTTGAGTCCTCCTAGGGTTGAGCAAAGCTACCAAACGCCCTGGATGATCTGGATCTTCGACCATGGTGGGTTGTTCATGCACGTCCTCTTTGGCCTCGCCCTCCTCTTGAATAGCTGGAGGAAGATGAGTGTTAAAGAGGTCATTCAAGCGGGTCATGTTGGCGTCTATCTGAGCGGCCCTCTGTTGTATAGCAGTGATACTAGTTTGGATGTTCATGAGGATGGCATCCACAATGAGCAATTGCAGTTGATCTGCCATGACTGGTGGTTTCGAGGTGCTTAATGCAGAGGATGGAGTAGGTGATTCCGGAGATTCCGTTTCCTCAAGGATAGGAGACGAGGCTGACTGTAGAGTGGTGAGCAGAGAACGCGGAGAGTCTTCCGTGGTGATTGACTGGGCTTGAGATCTGACTAGCCTTTGAATCGGATTCCGATGCAGACGTTCCCAAACGGGTTTGGCTTTCTGCCTCGATACTTTCCTTGGCGGTGCAATGATTTAGAACTTTGCTTGCAAAAAATAAGAAAAGGCTCAAATAAGGGCCCTGCAGCAACTTTAATCTAAATAAAAGACTAAAACGAAAGCACAGTCACCGTCGTCAGTGTCGCCCTTAGACTGTAAGACTAGAAGACAAGCCTGTCTTATAATGTTCAGACGCTGCCAGTGATTTTCAGAAATCTTTTCGAGGGTGTATCTTTACTTGAATCAACTAACACCAAGAGATGTCAAAACAGTCTAAGGCTTTGACTATTCCATTCTCGAAATTTCAACTTTTGAACTTGAAACAACTCGGTGTAGATGACGTGATACTAAAACCAAGGCGGCGTAGGCGGCACAGCGTCGTAGCCTAAACGGTGTACATGCTTCGCATGATAACCGAGGCGGTCATAAGCATCATGGCATTCTCTCCGTTGTTCCTCGTTTCCTGTTTGAAACCTCGATCGGGTAATAGACAAAGACTTAGAAAGTCTGGATTTCCCAAAGTCTAATCGATCTAAGGATTTTTGAGAAAATGATAACATGCAGCATTAGGATGCATGACTCTTCATCGGGCCATGACAATGTCCTAATAAGCATAAGGCAGACTCGAAATTGAGAGAACCTAAGAGCAGCCCTAAACATGCTTCTACGCAAAACGGTATGTATGTATAGTGCATGCGATAGGGAAAGCAGTAGCACATAGGCCTTTATTTGGTCCATTTTTAAATTTGGCTCACTTTATTTGGTCCATTTTTAGAATCGCAAACTTGTAAATGCCTTTTCAAATTTGGCTCAATTTATTTGGTCCATTTTTAGAGGAAAGAACATGTTTTGAACAAATGAAAAAGCCCCAGATTAGATTGGCCGGACACGGGGTCCTGTTAAATCACCATCCTAACCTTCGGCAGTGCGAAGCTCACCGTTTTGGAAAACTTTTAAGGATTTGTTTGAAGATGTTTTAAACTCCAAGTATGGATTAATATTGATTCGATCCCCAGCGGAGTTGCCACTGTGGGCATGCGGTGCCCGTTTTTCTTTCTTTGGGAAGGGATTCCGTTCCCCTCCTAAAAAGAGAAAATGCTGCCGGTTCGCGGGAGCGCTTTAAGCTGGACGACAAGCTCTCGCAAAAATACAGAGTCGCCACCTGGGTTTGAAGGTCCGACACCCAAGAAACCGTATTTTGAAGCATTTGCCGCGCTATTTGATTTTGAAAAAAGTCAAGGAACCAGTCCGTCATAACCATATCTGGGTTCGGGAGCCAAGTTACGAAAGGGGAAGGGTTTTATGGCACCCCTCTTGCCCAATCCGGAGATCGGTATCTACTTATGCATTTGCGAAAGATATTTGTTTGCGATTCTGTTTGATTAATTAACTTTTTAGCCATTAAAGGCGGGGAACAGTTAATCGGGATTAAAACTGTAACAGTTTGTAGGATGTGATAGATAATAGCATGGATGGATGAAATGGCGAGAAATAAATGAGATGAAATTTAACATTGATCCTAGATGCCAAAACAGTGCCTTGGCTTGAGATTATAGTGAACAATGGCCAACTTGCATGCATGGAGGTTCTTACATGCAAGCTAAACCATTATGCGATAATCCCAGTCCATCGCGCGAGTGTTGACATCTTTCTAGTAGGTTAATTTTCATCCCCTTCTGGGCTCTGGAAGGACCAGTACACACTCAGGGTCAAACCAAGCAGTTTATATGTACTGAAAGTAAATAATTATTACAATCAGAATGAACAGAAATGAGATGCAACCCTTAAATAGTGAGGGCGTCAAAAGAGAGGCCAAGGGCCTGGCTGCCCATGCAAGGGCAATCACTGGAAACAGACTGTCCATCGCGCGATGGAGTCAAATCATCGCACGAGTGTTTTGACTGGACTTCCAGGAATTGCTTTGCATGCCTGGGCTCTGAGACATATTCAGAAGCAACCCAGCGGCATTCCAAAGTAAACAAAGGAATAAAGTAACCTAACTTACTAGTTTTAACATGCATAACTGTGGGATATTCTAAGCATTCTTCATAAAAAAGGAGCATAAAATCACATAAATGTATAAGGACAAGGATCCCATCCCCACGAGAACCATATCGTGCTGACTAGAACAGTCGCGCGATGGAGTGGGTGTCTCGCGCGTGGGAGTGCTCGTCCACAGTAACTTGTAACCTTGCTGACTTTAGGACCAAGACTAGTATTGATTACCAGTCTTGGCCCTGTCAGCCCCTCTCAGGGATCAAAACAGTAAACAGTAAATGTTATACCTTTGCTTGAGTGTCTTGAGAATGGCTTAAATGAAATGGTATGACTTGGAATATGAATAAGTGGGAGTGATTTGAGTGAGAGAAGAGTGTAGGCTTGTGCTTCTTCCTTCTCTTTTGGAATTTTTTTGGTAACCCTTTGGAAGAAGAACCATGGGGGTTATTTATAGGAAGAGTGGAGAGTTTGTTGGTGGCTAAACAAGGCAATGCAACCAGCCAACAAGGCTGGCTGCACTTACTTGGTGGAGAAGTGGGGTGTGAAAGTTGATGGGAAAGTGGGGGAGAGGTGGTGCAAGGGCAACCTCGCAGAACGCTGTTCAGTCGATGAAACGGGGTTACACAGGTCTGTAGACCCCTGATCATCACAAAATCCAGCTGGAAAAAGGTGAAAATGACAGGTGTCGACCATCGCGCGATGGTGTGACTTCATCGCGCGAGTGTTCGACCAGCCCCGCGACGGTCAATGTGGGCACGCGCCCCGAAAATCGCACGATTTTGGTTTGCGGCCCTCTTTGGAAAACAGCGCGGCGAAACGCTTCGATTCAGAGTCGCCACTCGGGTTTTAGCGGTGAGGCACCCAAGGAACCGAACTCGAGAACGCTCGCTGCGTTTTGATTTGATTTGAAAAAGGGTTTGATTTGATTTGAAAAAGGCGTAGACTGGTCCGTCGTCACCTTCGATATCTAAGGTTCGGGAGCCAGATTACGAGAGGGGAAGGGTTTTATGGCACCCCCTCTCGCCCAATCCGGAGATCGGTCTCTACTCGGGCATTTTGTAAAACGTTTGCATTTTTCTCTCATTTGATCATTTTTTAGCCAGTTAGGGCGGGGGAACAGTTAATAGGGATTAAGACTGTAACAGCTTGCAGTTATGTGACAAAATGCTTATGAATGATGATAGTTTGCTTGCTTGAATTGAATTAAACGTAAGATCATAGATTGAGAACAAGCACTGTAAAGAGTTCGGCGAGATGATGTACGCTGCTCATCGAGTACGTGAGTAGGTGACATGCTGGCACGCCATGGCAGAGCCACTGCACGCCAACAGACCCTGCGCACGCCACATCTGGGCTGGCGTACACTACCTCTCTGATTTCTTACGGCTCCTGCTCTGCAATCCTCTGGGCTCTGGAATGGACCAGCGCACACCTAGGACAAACCACGCAGTTTCAGAATATGAGTTAAGTACATATTACAGGCAGACAGACGAGATGAAAGGCTAAGAGCCAAGAAAAGGCACAACAAACCCCATAAACAGAGTGGGGAATAAATAAGAGGCCAAGACGGAAGCATGATGAAAGGGCCAAGCACTGGCCTGTAACAAGCGTGCCGTACGCCACCCAATGGGGGCCGTACGCCAGGTTTGCATATTGACCAGGGTCTGGCTTTACATCATCTGGGCTCTGGAACATGACCAGAAGTACCCCAGGGGCCTTATACAACAAAAGGAACATAGATATTAGAAGCTATACTTGAACAGTTCTAAAGTACAGAAAGCTTTAAACTGATTTTTAACATGCTGGAGGTGATGACCTAAAGGAAACAAGCAATAAAAGGGCTCTTCATGATCCCCACGCCAACTGTGCACGTACAGCCAAAGGTGGCGTACGGCTTGAAGGAGTTGGCGTGCGCCATGGGATAGCCATTACGACTGATTTATTTTACTAGAGAGGGGTCTGGACTAGTATCAGTTACTAGCCAGAACCCTTCTAGTTCCCCTCAGGGGCTGAAAACAGAAAGCAGTGCAAAGGTGGTATACCTTTGGCACTAGAGATGGAGGAGTGGGAGTGAGCTTTGAGGGCTGAAGATGGAGGGTATGTGGTGGTTGATCAGTGGAGGGGAGTGTGCAGACCTGTCTCTTACTCTTGCAATGAGAGAATAAGAGGAGGGAGGAAAGGAGAGGAGTGGACTTGGAGTTAATGTTGCTAACCCCTTGCAAATGAATGCAAGGGGGGTATTTATGGTGGAGAGATGGACTGAGGCTAGGGGATCAGCTGGGGTTAAGGGCTGGTTAGGTTAGGAGGAGCTTCCCATGTATTTAATGCATGGGACTTGGCTTGATGGGGAGTGTAGGAGAGAGAGGGGGACGGGCCTGCAGAAGCAATGATCAGGAGGCCCTGCACTGTACTTTGGTAGTTTCAAAGTTTCGAGCACGTGACAGAAAAGCGGTGATTTGACCGGCCTTGACCCTCCGTACGCCACCCATAAGCCGCCGTGCGCCAGGTCAAACTCAGTCAACGGTCGATGTCCGACACGTGGCGAATTCCTGGCGCACGCCAAGAAAAAGGTGGCGTAAGCCAGGTGAGGCTTCGCTGGGGTTCAACTGGCTTTGGATTTGAAGGGCTTGAAGGGGCTTGAAGTAGTTCGAAAGATGAGGATTCAACGCTCAAAGCTCACGACCTGCCATCGACCTCGGGGAGTTCTCAACCGTTTATCATCATTGGGGTAATAATAATAGGTGAAAAGACCGAAAACGTGCTGATCCGGATGGTCCAGAATAGGGTGTCTACAGGAGCCCCCCTTTGACGGCACTTGGAGCACCGTTCGACCGGGTATAAATAACGTCAAAGGTTTTCTAGACACCCTCTCGAGGACATCCAAAACAGAACGCACTTGGTCGACAAAGACATGAATCGTAAAGAACCTGATTGGTGAATTCAGCCAGACGGATTATTTGAGAAAGATTGCTGCTTGTGGAAGGCAGGATGGGCGGACGGATCGCCGTTGATTGAATTGGGCGGATGGATCGCCGTTGCATTGAAACTGGGCGAATAGATCGCCGTTGAATTGAAATTGGGCAGACGGATCGCCATTGAATTGATTTGGACGGATAGATCGCCGTTGATTGAATTGGGCGGATGGATCGCCGTTGAATTGGATTGGGCGGACGGATCGCCATTGAATTGATTTGGACGGATAGATCGCCGTTGATTGAATTGGGCGGACGGATCGCCGTTGATTTGAAATTGGGCGGGCGGATCGCCATTGAATTGAATTGGGCGGACGGATCGCCGTTGAATTGAAATTGGGATTGGGCGGACGGATCGCCGTCGATTGACTTGGACGGGATTCTGCTCGGGGATAAGCCCAACAGGGGTACAAAATAAGCCTTTGGACCACTTGAGACCCTATTCGAGAAGGGAGAACTTGATCCATGGCATTTGGGCCCACGGCCCAATAAAACGTGGCGTACGGCGCTCTCGACCTGGCGTACGCCAGGAATCTTCCTGGCCCGGCCTGGCCCAGATCCGAGCCCAGACCCGGCCCAGCTCGGTCCTTACGTCGTATAACTTGCAGGCGACGAATGGGAACCGCCATTCTGCGGTTTTGAAGTTTACAACTCTCCAAACTCTCCCAAGTCTCCCCAAACTCTTACATTCCTACTTCTCCATCCAAAACCCACTTACCCACGCTCATCCATGGCAGAAACCGGCGGCGGCAGTGGCGGGAACAGCGGCGGTGGAGAGGGGGCTCGGCCAATGCACGGGATCGAGGTCTCGGGGGTTCTGATCGACAATCAAAGCACTGGAGGGAGTGAATCGGGCACGGGTGCAGAGATCCCAGGCGGCGACGACGTCAATGGCGGCCATGCAAAGGAGGTGGCCGACGGCGACAGGTGGTGTACGGTGGGGTCGACCGACCGTACGCCAGCCTCGGGCGAGGCAGAGGGTCCACGGGTAACTCGGTTGGATTCCCGGAGTGGGGTGGAAGGCCTGGTGGTCACGGGTTTGGGCCCAGTCGGGGCCGGCAGCGGCGGCGGTGATGTTGGCGGCGGTGATGACAGGACGGAGACGCCGAGGAGAGATCCAGCGAGGGGTAAGGATGTTGTGGAGGAGGGTTCCCTCGAGGCACCCACGGGGGCAGCAGAGTTCAGACCAGAGGCGGGGTCCTCGGCGCACATTCCCATTACGCGCGGGGACTTCGCGGAGTTTGTGACGGAGGAGGTGCTTGACCGGCTGTTGAGAGAGAACCCGACGGTGGTGGAGGCGGTGATGTCAGCCCGGGAGGAGAGATTGAGGCAGATTGCGCAGGCCCAGGAGGAGGAGTGCTTGAGAGTTGAGGCCGAGAGGGCCAAGGCAGCGGAGGATGCTCTTGTAGAGGAGACGGAGGCGGCCGAGCAGGCCCAGGAGGAGGGTGGCTTGGCTCGTGAGCGGGCAGAGGCGCTGCGGGCTGCAGGTCGGGCGGCCTTTGATGCTGGGACTTATGCTCCTCCGGAGCCACACTTGTTCATACCTTCCGGGTTCGAGAGTTACGTTCCCCGCCGCGATGATTACGACGCGGAGCTTGTGCTGAGAGATCCCGAGTGGCACTTGTCGGTGGATTGGGCGCAGGTATTCCTTTTGAACTTGCCTTTGATTCTTTTGCATAGTTCCATATTACAATATCTGCACGTAGCTTGCTCGTACATGAACTCTGATAGTATAGGGATGCATGTATGCCTGATAGCTTGACTTGATAGATAGAAACTTGATCAAAGAGAAACTTGAACTTCGACTGTAGACTTGCTAGAGAATTGATAAGAACCATGTGATAACGGACTTGAATCGACTGTAGGTTGCCTCGACTTGTTGATATTGGAACGTGAACTCGACTAATAGGGTGCCGTGCCTTTGATTCGACTGAATGAAACTGCCCTTTTTGAGAAGAGAATCGACTTTGAAAGAATACCTCATGCATATAAAATACCGTGCTCTTGAAATAAATTGCTTCGACCTCATAGTGATGTAGACCCTGAATCGACCCCTGAATGCAACTTTTGGTCCTGACTTGACTGTTTAGACTTGTGATTTTCCTTGATTCGATTGCTTGCTGCAGTATACTGATGAACTTTTGCCCATTTGCTCTTTGTGGTGTGCAAAGGACGAGAGGTAGCACGAGAGGGCACGGCGGTCCTGCTAGTTCCCTCGAGTTGTACCGGGGGTTGCCTGAGCGGGTTAGGGCCTTGGTGGACGCCGCGGGTTTCAGGCCATTCATCCTCACACAGACGGCTACACTTAGCGACCACGCCCTGCTCACAGCGTTGGCTGAGAGGTGGTGGGATGCCTCCAACACCTTCCACCTTCCGATTGGGGAGATGACCGTGACTCCGGCGGACTTTTGCTGCTTTGACGGGCTTGAGGGTAGGAGGGGATCCTATCCCTTTTGACACGGGGATTCATAAGGATCCGACGGCGCTGCAGTGGTTCCTGGGCTTCGAGCCGGCGGGCATCTCAGAGACGTACTCCCATGATCAATTCCACTGGCATCTGATAGGCAGGGTCCCGAGCTCGGAGCAGGAGGAGGAGCAGATGGCGAGGGCCTACTTGTTGTACTTGTTCGGGGCTTCACTGTACCCCAACAAGCGGTCCACGGTGCACGCGGCCTACTTGCCAGCCCTGTTTGATTTGCGTAGAGCGGCGAGGTACGATTGGGGAGGCGCAGCTCTGGGGACGTGCTACAGCTTCATGAGGGAGTTCTCTCGGCGGAAGAAGGCGATTGCCGGCTACTGGAGGGTGTGGGAGGTAAGAAACCAACTCATGAACCTTTACTTTTCAAGTAATTTCCTTTCTTTCGAATTATAATTGCTGTACTGATGCTTGACTGTTTGAACTTGCAGCTATGGGCCTACGAAGTGCTGAAGATGTACCCTCCGGAGAATACATGCCCGAACTTGAAGATGCTCCCCCGTGCTCTGATATGGGGGCCACAGTATAGAGGCAAGAAGGCGGCAAGAGGTAGCCTCCAGGCCTTTCGGGCGTACCTTGACGAGCTGTCGGGCACCCAGGTAAAACTCGAACTCTCTATTGCCTACTATTACCCTTGAATTGCTTTAATGTTGTCGCTGACCGACTGCTTGTTGTTTGTTTGCTGAATGCTTGCAGGTGGAGTGGGATCCTTGGAGGTCCACAGAGGCTGAGCCGGAGTACCTTTTTCGGAGCAGAGAGGTGGCTGCAAGCCGCGTGCTGCTGGAGTCGATCTTTGGGTGGCAGTGGTACTTAGGGGACCGGGTGACACGGCAGTCACTCGAGGCTTCGGAGTTTGTCGTACCTGGCCCACTTCCTCCTCGTGCTTCACACACGGACCAGTACACGCTGGCTGAGCTGCAGCGTTTCACCGTCCCGGCAGGCCTTATTACTTTCTTGAGGCCTGAGCGGAACTATGCCGTCTATCGGAAACAGTACTTGGCGGGGCCACTTGGGGTAGTCGAGCACGGAGCGGTGGAGGCTGAGGCTAGAGCAACTGGGGAGGAGAGGCGCGGACAAGGTGGCAGGACTGCCCGCCCGAGGGAGAGGAGTGAGCCTGCTAGGGCGACGGGCCTTCCTCAGCTTTCTTGGACGCTGGCTGTGCGGGATGCTCAGGGAGAGGAAGCCACTCTGCAGTTCGAGCCGGCTAGGAGAGAGCCCGATGAGATCACAGGACCGGTACGATACTTAGCATCCCTTGTACTTTCCTTACTTTGATTTGCACATGTATGTTTGCTTTGAAAACTGACTTGATTGCTTATTGGAAACAGGCTCCCATGACGTGGGTACGAGAGGCAGTGCGCTTGATGAAGGCCATGGAGAAGGAGTTCCACAGGATTGCCAGCGGTGCTCAGTTGCGGCTGCACTATCCACCTCCAGCTCCAGTTCCCACTGTGCGGCCTCAGGTATAACTTTGAAACTTTGATAGAATGACGTCCTGCTTTCACATTTTCAATATATATGCAATATGTACACAATTATTAACAAGTTAAATGCAATGCAGGGGCAAGCTAGGGCGGCTCCTAGAAGGAAGAGCGTGAGGCCACCTCCTCAGAAGAAGATAGCACCGAGCTCTTCCCGGCCAGCAGCGAGTACTCAGAGGGGAGTACAGATTGCGCCTGCCAGCGAGGATCTCCCGTTCCGCCGAGAGCTGAGGAAGAGGCCTGCGGAGAAGAGGCCTGCTGAGGGGCCTTCGCAAAAGAGAAGGAGGGAAGAGGAAGAAGAGGAAGAGGAAGAAGAAGAGGAAGGTGTGTCCCTCAGCAGTGATTCTGACTTCGCCGAGGATCCTCGGTTCCGGATAGACCCGCTCGAGCTAGCAGAGAGCGAGGAGGACGACGACGAGGACCTTTTTGACGACTGAGGGCTATCACTGAGCCTTAGTCTATTTTGCTGCTTTGCCCTTTTGACTTTGATACTTAGACATGTTGGAATTTTGAATATGAGGCCTGCGTGCCTGCTGACTTTTGGGCGAGTGTGCCCTGATACTTTTGAATTTGCTTGGGCCGGTGTGCCGCTTGATACATTCCCACCCTTTTGCTTTTTAGGGCTTTGACATAGTAGTAATAATATCTGCGCTTTCTGTTCGTTGACTCCTTTAGTTGTTGGATTTTGCGCTTAAAGAAGCGAACGAACCGTCCCCTAATATCTAACATGCATTGATGATGGTTCTGAATCGACACAGACACTCGCACATGCGCACAAAAGACGTAGCTCGAATAAAAATGGACAGAAAAGCCCTAGGATACAAGGTATACCCCAGACACGCGGAGGATACGGAAAATAGGCGCTAATAGACCGAAATCCGCATTTCTCCGAAACGGAAGAAACTGACACTTTTGAAAGACTCCATAGACGTACAATGACTTGTACGAACCGCCAAAATTGATAAAAACACCCCGGCATACGGCGAATACCGATAAAAGCTAAAAATGTCGCACAAACGGACATAAGATGCAAAACACGACTTGATATGGTCCCGAACTGAAACCGACACCCCCGCGCAGTCACACAAGTCCTATGTGACGCGTACGGTGTAACAAAACTTGGCAAAACCCTCTAAAACGAGATTCGACCCTCCGTATCCTTGATTTGAGCTTGAAACGGGCTTCCGGGGGTCCAAAATCCTCGATGGGCGCGGCTTTTGAGTTCCGACACTTCGCTGTAGTCTCAAATGGTGTTTAAGACTTAGGGGAACCGAGAAATGGCCAAAACAAGCCCTGGAACCAAAAGCGACCATGCGAAGGCAGTAGCTGCTGGAATCTGATTTCTGGTCTGCCAACCTGGCGTACGCCAAGGATCTCGCTCCGTACGCCAATTATGAAGAAACCATGTGTACGCCAGCTTCGGGGTGGCGTACGCCAAGATCCTGAGAGTCAGATCCACTTGACTGACCAACTGTCCTTTTTCAGGGGGAGCTTGTTTTTATCCCTACACGGTCTTCACACGGTTTCTGAGGGCTCAGGGGAGGCAGAGTACTTTGATATGATGCTCCCTTGGAGGCTAGTTGATGTGTTTCATGCTTCATGGGAAAAGCAACGGTAACTTGAGAGCCTATAAAGTTGGGATGCCTCCTTCAAGGCATTTACAATGTCAAACACCCATTTTCCTTTCCAGCATACACTTAGCTTTGCCCATGGATAATCCTCTCCCAACACTGATCAGGCCCTGGCTAGTGTCCTTTTTAAGCGTTGATTGGCTCAATTTCCAATATCACGAGCTTTCTTCGTTTCGCTTTCTCCGACATGTGCCCATCCAACCGGCGCTGCTGTGGGCCGCCCTAAGATTCTGGGACCCGGATGTCCATGTCTTCCGCTTCGGTGACGATGAGATGTGCCCGACCGTGGAGGAATTCCAGGCGTACCTCCGCACTTACGCGTCCTCGACGCTCGTCGTTCCTCCTTATCAAGAGAGCATGCCGAAACTGTTGGCTAACTCGCTTGGCATCCCCCGGGGACTGGCGAACACAATCCTGGAAGGTGGCCAGGTGAATATTATCCGGCTGGTCGAAAGGTACAGCCCGGCTGTCGACTTGGATAGCCCGGGCAGCGAGGAAATTCAAGCACACCGGCGCTTTGCCCTGGTCATTTGTCTGCTTGCGGCCTACTTGCTCGTTCCGGCCGACGGGCGGGTCAGTCCCTTACTTGTGAGCGTAGCTGCTCAGATGGGGGCACGCAGAAATGTGCTCCCTTTGGTCCTAGCGGAGACGCTCTTGGGTTTGGATTTGGTGAGCACAGGTCAGTCGGTTGTGTTCAACGGGAGCCTGCTCTTACTTCAGGTAAACTCACTCAGCTCACCTTTTTCTGGTTTTTCGCACATTCTTGTTTTACCTCGACACTCGGCTTAGGCTACTTTCTAGCTTCTCACTTGTCTTTTCACTCAGGCTTTATCTGACTTCTTACTTGTTTTGTCACTCATGCAGCTGTGGCTATCAGACAAGCTGAGTTTACTGCATCCACCGGCGGCGGGTTGGAATTTGTTTCCAAAACGGGTTCATCAGAGGGAGATGCGGTATCCTGACTTGGATGTAGAGGGCTGGTACGAGTTCATGCAGGAGATGCAGCCCGATGAAATTGCTTGGAGGTGCCCTTGGTTAGACCTCCCAGACATGGCCATCCATTCCGATGGCTTTGACAGGATGGTTATTGCGGGGTTGACCAGCTTCACGTTCTATATCCCCGGGCGGATCCTTCGCCAACTAGGCGCTTCGCAGGAGAATGTCCAAATTAGCGTCGGGGGCTTCCGTCTTCCCAATTTCAACGCGCAGACGCTGGGCGGTTATCAGAGGCATTGGGGCCTGAGGATTCTCCAGGAGGAGATGCCAGATTTCGATTCTCGATTGAAGAATCGCTATAGACGATGGCTGAGAGCAGATGTGCACGCAAGAGCAAATATTGGCTGACTCCAAACCACTTTGCTGTATTTAGAATAAACTGTGAGCCGTTAGGCTTCTCAAGTATTTTGTTCTGTTTTTCATGCTTCATTTCTTTTTAAGGCTTTTATGCTCAGCTTGTGTATTAGACGTGGTAATTTTGCAAAATAAAGTTGAAAGATGAAGGGTTTTCCCCCTTTTGAACTTTTCAATGCAGCTCCAGCTCGCCTTTTGAACTTTGAACTATCCCGGCCTTGGTAGAGGAACCCAAAATGTCAGACCATGGATCAGCTTGATAGGATATGACCGGGTCTCATTGAGAGACTGCCTACGTATCCCTTGGCAGGGAATCAGGTCAGAACGTAGTTCAGGCTAAGGTTCGCTCGTGTATTTTACCTCTCCTTTTACGCTCTAACTTTTGCCTAGAACCGCCTTAACAGGTTTTCGGTCTAGCGAGCTCTTGATTTTGCCTATTTATTTTTGCCTAGACCGCCCCCTTGGGTTTCCGGTCTAGCAGGCTGCTCTAACTTTTGCTTGGCATCGCCCACCCTTGTGGTTTTCGATCCAACGAGCATCTCTCAGGGATAGTAACGCTTGAGCTGATCCAGGTTGACCAAGGTACTGAATTCGTTGCCGTCGAGGTCGATGAGCTTAGTAGCACCCCCGGATAGGATGGTCTTGATGATGTAGGGCCCAGAGCGCTTCGGCCTGAATTTCCCACGGGGATCGAATACTGGAGCCCGGATCTCCTTGGTAACTATGTCGCCTTCGACCAACCCTCTCGACTTGACTTTCTTGTTGAACGCACGGGCAATTCGACGCTGATACCCTTGAACATGATACAGTGCCCGGAGCCTCCTTTCGTCGAACAACATCAGTTCGACAAATCTGCCACTCAGCCATTCAGCCTCCTCGAGACCACTTTCAGCCATGATCCTCAGAGACGGGATTTCGAGCTCAACAGGGAGAACTGCCTCCATTCCGTAAACCAGAGAGAACGGGGTCGCGCCCGTGGAAGTGCGGATCGAAGTACGGTACCCCCAGAGGGCCAATGGTAACAACTCGTGCCAATCCCTTGTAGACTCAGCGGTCTTCTTGATGATCATCTCGACATTCTTATTCGCTGCTTCGACCGCTCCGTTTGTTTGGGGACGATAGGTTGTGGAATGATGGATCTTGATCTTGAATTCCTCGAAGAGTTCCAGGACCCTACCCTTGAAATGACTCCCATTATCCGAAACAAAAGCCTGAGGCACACCGTATCGGTAGATGATATTCTTTCGAATAAACTGTGCGACTTGAACGGTCGTCAGAGTCTTGTAAGATTCAGCCTCAACCCACTTGGTGAAGTAGTCGATGGCTACCAATATGAACTTGTGGCCGTTTGAAGCAGAGGGCCTGATCATCCCGATGACGTCGATACCCCATACTGAGAAAGGCCAAGGCGAAGTCATGCCGTACAACTCGGATGGAGGAACATGCTGCAAGTTTGCGTGAATCTGACACTTGTAACAGTGCCGCACGTAGTCAATGCACTGCGATTCCATTGTGGACCAATAATACCCCTGCCTGAGGATTTTCCTTGTGAGCATGACGCCGCTCATGTGAGGACCGCAGACTCCTTCGTGAATCTCCTCCATTATCCTTGTTGCCTCGGTGCCGTTCACACACAGCTTGTGCATCCCGCAGTGGGACCTTCGATACAACTTCCCCCCCACAGATGATGTACTGAGCGGCCAAACGTTGCAAAGCGATTCGATCCTTCTTAGTAGCCCCAGCGGGAAACTCTCCGCGCTCCACAAAGTTCCAGATGTCATGGTACCAGGGTAGGCCATCATCGACATCATCGATGGCGTTGACGTATTCATAAGCGGGTAGGTCCCTCTGTTCAATCACGATCGGTCGCATCTTGACCCCTATCGGAAGTTCGATCATTGAAGCCAAAGTCGCCAAGGCGTCGGCGAACTGATTCCTCAAGCGGGGAACATGGGTGAAAGTCACCCTATTGAAGCGAGGAATCAGCTCCTCCAAGTCTTGATGATAAGGCTTCAGCTTTTCCTCACGGACCTTCCACTCTCCGTTAGCTTGGGAAACCACCAAATTTGAGTCTCCGATAACTTCGAGCTTCTCAACTCCCAGTGCAATTGCTGCTTCCATTCCAACGATACAGGCCTCGTACTCAGCTTGATTGTTAGTGACATCGAAATTCAGCTTGAAAGCGAGCGGAATATGAGCACCAGCGGGCGTGATCAGCAACACCCCAATTCCAAATCCCTTCTGGTTGGCAGCGCCATCGAAATAAAGCGTCCACACTTCCTCAACCACAGTTAGCACATCCTCGTCCGGGAAAGTGAAATCCACATCTTCGGGTCCTTCCACCGGATGATCAGCCAGAAATTCTGCCACAGCACAGCCTTTTACTGACTTCCTTGTAACGTATTGGAGATCGAATTCAGCTAACAGAAGCAACCAACGTGCTAGCTTACGGGTGAGCGCTGGCTTCTCGAACAGATACGTGATAGGATCCATCCGAGAGATCAACTTCACCGAATAGGCTAGCATGTAGTGTCTAAGTCTCTTGGTGACCCAGACTAGTGCCCAACACGTCTTTTCCAGAGAGGTATACCGCTCCTCACTTTCAGACATCTTTTTGCTCAGATAGTAGATGGCTCTTTCGGCTCCGCTCTCCCCTTCCTGCGCTAGCAAACAACCCATAGCTGTCCGAGTCACAGACAAGTATAGAATTAATGGTCGACCCGGAGTAGGCGGCATCAGCACTGGCGGATTCTGCAAGTATGCCTTGATTGACTCGAAAGCAGCTTGGCACCTTTCTGACCATTCAAACGGAACGTCCTTTTTGAGTAATCGAAACAGTGGCTCACAGGTTAGGGTCAGCTTAGCGATGAACCTGCTGATGAACTGTACCTTTCCCAGAAAACTTCGAACTCCTTTTTCAGTCTGCGGAGGCTCCATTTCGAGAATTGCTTTGATCTTGGACGGATCCACTTCAATTCCTCTCCTGGTGATCAGAAATCCCAACATTTTGCCTGCTGTGACCCCGAATGTACACTTCTGCGGGTTGAGACGCACATTGTACTTGCGAAGCCTTTCGAGAAACTGTCTCAGTGCGGGGATATAGTCGTCCTCCTCCTTGGCCTTCACAATCATGTCATCGACGTATACCTCGACTGTCTTGTGGATGAAGTCATGAAGCAAGGTCGTCTGAGCCCTTTGGAAAGTGGGACCGGCGTTCTTCAAACCAAACGGCATCTTGACATAGCAGTACGTCCCCCATTCAATGATGAACGTTGTTTTCTCTTGGTCCTCTGGAGCCATGAAAATTTGATTGTACCCTGCGAAACCGTCGACGAACGAAAGCAAAGCATGCCCCGCCGTGTTGTCCACAAGCACATCAATGTGAGGCAAGGGAAAACTGTCTTTGGGGCTTGCCTTGTTTAAGTCCCTGAAGTCGACACAGACCCTGATCCTTCCGTCCTTTTTGGGTACGGGCACGATGTTAGCAATCCATTGGGGATATTCAGCCACTCCCAGAAATCCTGCGTCGATCTGCTTGGTAACCTCCTCCTTGATTTTCTGAACCCAATCCGGCCTCATTCTGCGAAGCTTCTGCTTGACGGGAACAGCCCCTGGTAGCAAAGGAATTCTGTGCTGGACAATTTCGGGGTCGATACCGGGCATGTCTGCGTGAGACCAGGCAAAAACCTCGGCGTAATCTTTGAGAGCTTCAATTGTGGCCGCGTGGTTTTTCGGAGACAAGGTGGAACCGATTTGCATCATGCGGGGATCAACCTCATCTTTCAGATTTATTAAAATTACTTCGTCTTTTAGAGGCTGAGCATGCCTTTCGTCTTCCCTTTCGATGAGGAAACGCAACTCGGCCGGGATGTTCCCGTCAAAGTCGATTCCTTCATCGTCGGGGTCGACACAGTTTATATAGAAATCAGCAAAGTAGTCGGAAGCAGGATCATGCATTTCACAAAACCCAGAGGGGTTGCCAAGTACAGTCGACTCAAATTCGAAGTAAAAGCTATGACGTGGAGGGCCGAGAGGCACAAACTCCGACTCTGAGCTAGACTTAGACTCGACAGACTCCGTGTCAGATTTAGATACATCGTCAATGCATGTTAGACGGGGAGTAAAAATGCAATTATTAAGACTACCCTTTGCTTCGACGATGAGGGAGGTTGGATCGTTGAGAAGATCTGGAGAGTCGGGCCCAAGCATCAGCACTTCAGCCTCGTCTTCCTTGCCAACCAAACCCACTTGGGAGAACAGCACCTCTAGACCCCCTTGATCAAAAGCAACCAACCAGTCAGCCCTTTCTTTGATTGCGACCAACTGCCTTTTGAATTCCTTTGCAGCTAGCTCCTCTTTTGCTATTTCCTCTTCGTTATCGGACCAAGTGTCGGCGGCGAAGATCTCAAAGCCCGGTAGCCAAGTCCTGGTCACTTGATCCCAAAACGGTTCAGCCTGCCCCAGATACGCAATGCTTCCTCCTTCACGGACGAAATAGCTGTCGGGGTTACCATAAAGGGTCCGAGGTTTTCCCGTGTCTTTCCCTAGTTTGGCCTTTTTGGTAGGGGGAGTGTATCCCAGGCCAAAGCGGCCTTCGGTAAAGGGAAAAACAGGGAACTCAGCGATCCCTTGCTGGTTGATCCCGAGCCCTAAGCCAGGCATGAATGACATCTTCCTCATGATTTCGAGGGCAGTAGAGCTAATGATGAAGTCGTCATCCATGACAATAGCTAGGACTGAGCCGGAGGTGTCAAAAGCAAATCCTCCAAAGTCCGAGTCCTCTTCCCCGTGCATGATTCCCAGAACAGGGGTCCCATCATCCTTGAGCGGGCGGATCCCAGAGTCTCCGCAGATGGTTAAGGTTCCGGTAGGAAGCCCCAGCATGACTTTCTGATGGAGAGTTGAGGGCACAGCCATGATGTCCGCTCTATGAAGCCACGGCCTTCCCAAGAGCAAGTTGAAAGTGGCGGGGATGTCAACCACATGGAACTCCACGTCCATTTCAAAGTCCTCGGCATCAAGCTTCAGCATTAGAGTCCCCTCGACTACGCGGCGCGTGTTGTCATAAGCCTTGACTGCTAGATTGGAAGGCGTAAGATCAGCCTTGGTGAGCCCCAAACGGTAAGCAACCCTCATTGGGCAGACGTTGATCGCGGACCCATTGTCGATTAGCACAGTTGGCACCCAATGTCCCCTGCACTTGATAGTGATGTGCAGCGGGCGGTTGTGAGCGGTTCCGTCAACAGGTAGGTCTTTTTCGGTGAAAGTGACGGAATGCTTGGAGAGCAACGGTAAAACTAGGGCAACCATGGCCTCGGGGGTGATGTCAGTTGGCACAGTAAGGCGGGCTAGTGCTGAAGACAACCTCTCTCGATGCTCCTTTGATGACGATATCAGACCCCAGACAGAGACGGCGGCAGGGATCCTTTCTAGCTGCTTCAGAATAGCATCCTCTTCCGGTACCCCGCTAGGAACGGCCGGAGCGTTCTTTTGAGCAGAGGGCACGGTGATTCTTTGATCATTGCCGGGATTGGATGAGCTCCCCCCCGAAAGATTGGGCGGTTGGAAGACTCGACCGCTCCTAGTGACGTTAGCAACCTCCCACCAAGGCGACGTGTCCACGAAGTCCCAGAAATCAGCAGGCACTTCCTCTAGCTTGCCTTTCCCTTTGTCGATCGACGCAACCTGATCCGAAGCCGTAACCCATTCCAGATCGCTCATGACTTGTGCCTCCCAAAAGGCCGGATCCTGTGCGGCAGCTTCCTCAAAAGGCGTGCCCGGATTAGTGACGAACGGTACATCCCAAAAGCCTGAGTCTACCAAAGCAGTGTTAACAGTCCAGATTTCTTCTCCCACTTGCATGTCGACCACTCTGTCATCCTTCCACAAGTCAGCTAAGAGGGGGTTCGCATTCAGGTCGACGATCTCATCAACATTCCACAGATCATCGGGCGGCGCGTTGAGAGTCATGATTGAGCAGTCCTCACTCGGAGCCACCAAAGGACGTGGCTGATCCACGGGGACGATGTTGAAGGTTGGCCCCACCACAAGGTCATATTCATGCACGGCATCCGAGAGCCTGTCAATCAAAGGTAGGAAGGCTCCTAGCCGACGGGGCTCATCAGAAGCACTCTCCCTTTCGACGTAGAAGTCCAAGTATTGCTCATCCATGTCGCTGTCAGTGTTGACTTCTCCCATGCCTTGGAGTTCGACGGGTTGCACAATATCGGGCTCCACAGCCCACACGTATTCTTTGTCCTCCTCTTCAGGCAAGACTGGCTCTGGTTGGTAGAAAAGCATGAACAGCGACAGGCCATCTAGCGGGTCGGCTCGTGCTGCAATCCATTCTTCCTCCCACTGGTCTAGCTGTGCTTGATCGACCACGGGATCCTGAGGGAATCCCAAATGATACTGCTCCTCCCAATCGTGAGCTAGTTCTTCCCACTCCCTTGCTTTGTCTTCTAAGTTCCAACCGACGGCTAGCATATTGATACTGACATCCTCCGGGAAGGCCACAACAGGTTTGGGACAGAAGGCTGGGGCTATATGGTCAGTGGGGTTGAATATGGTGGAGCTAGGTTGGATTATGGTGGAGGTAAGGTCGATTTGGTTGACTTGAGGGTGACCGCTGTGCTGCGGCATGGAGTTGGTAATGACATTGGGCTTAGGAGGGGTAGGGATGGTTCCGCTATCTACCAAGTCTTGTATCGCATGACGGAGGGGATAGCAAGAGTCGGTGTAATGACTCGGCATCTGGTGATAGGCACAGGAAGCGTTTGAGTTGTGGCTAGGAGATAGGTTTTGGGGTAATGGGGTTGGATCCAACGGTTTGAGGTGACCAGATTTGGTCAACCTTTCTAGCACTTGGGAGAGTGGAGCCTCAAACTTGGTGAAGTTCCGGGGCTGATTGCTGTTTCGGGGTTTTGGAGGAGCTTGGACTTGGTTGATATCGACGATGTGGTGGGAATCTTGGGCGGTGCTGTTCCCGGCAGATGTGGCATTGGCGTAGTTGCTGTTATCGAACAAGGCAGCGCTGCTCCCTGTGTACGCACGAGTTTTGGCCTTGGATCCCGAGGAGGAAGGTGGAGGGTCGCTACGCGGCAGTACCCCAGTTTGGAGAGCTTCTTCAATGGCGAGGCCGGACTCAAAGAAGGTATCCCAATCGGCCCCTTGGACTAGCACCAGATTCTTAGCAAAGTCGGGCAACAGGTTACGGGAGATGATACGGATCTGATCCTTCTCACTCGGTCGATCGGTCATGACTGCAGCCTTAGTCCTCCAACGCTTGATGAATTCCGCAAAAGATTCCTTTGCAGTCATTTTGGTGGACTCCAACTCCCGGGTGGTCATCTTGAGTTGGGAGTTGTAGCTGTACTGAGTGAAAAAGGCTGCGCCAATGTCCTCCCATGTTTTGCGCTTGGAGACGTCGAGAGACAGAAACCACTGAAAGGCTGGGCCGGCCAAAGTCTGAGGGAACAATTGGGACATTGCCTCCTCCTCGACCCCATGCAACTTCATTGCACCGTGGTAAGCTAACAGGTGAGTTTTCGGGTCGCCCGTCCCGTCGAACTTTGCAAAATCGGGCATCTTGAACCTCTCCGGGAGCCGTGCATTCGAAAAGGGGCAGAGACGGTCCATGTCCAATCCTCCGGCACTGATTCTCTCGGACTTGGCCACTGACTCTTCTAGTTTGGCCATCTTGGCAATTAGAGCAGCCATTTCGGGATTTGCAGCAGGCTGTTCGGCCGGAATGTCCTCCCCGGCTGGGCCTTCGCGCTCTTGCCTTTCACCCTCTATTCTTGCAGCTGGCAGCCTCTCGTTGATGAGAGCTTGCAGATTGGTCATAGCAGTGTCAGCCTGGTCGGCCCTTTGCTGCATGATGGCGAGATTGTGCTGGAGGTCGGCTAGAATGGTGGTGAGATTCGGAGGTGGAACGTCTGCCATGTCTAAGATTTCTGTTTTGACCGGTTTTGGAGTTACAGGAGGGGATGGAGAGGATGGGGGAGACTCGTGCGGAGTGGTCGGCGGCGAATCCTCCCTTGACAGAGTACAGAACTGAGCTTCCGTTGTGACGGGCAGAAAAGCAAACCCCAAAACAGACCCTCAAGTAGACCCGACAGACGTTCCCAAGCAGGTTTGGCTCTTGATTTCGAAGCTCCCCATAGCTCAGCTAAACAGCAAAATAGACGAGCTCAATGATAGCCTGCAACAGTTTATTTTGAAAGAATTGAAAGAAATGGGCATGCCAACGTCGTCGGTGTCCTCCTAGACTCAAACACTTAGAGGGAGCCCAATCCATGCTGTTAGGACGCTGCCATAGAATCCTCAGATTTCTTTTCGACGGTGTATCCTTGCTTTGAATCGATGGATACCAAAGGATGTCGAGACAATCTAAGCCTTTTGACTGCCCCTTTCTCGAAGTTTCAACTTTGGAGATCGGAACAACTTGGTGCAGATGGCGTGATACCATAACCGAGGTGGCGTAAGCAGCACTGTGCCGGAGCCTTGATGGTGTAAGTGATTAGCACTTTAACCGGGATGGTGTGGGTATCACGACATTCTCTTCGTTGTTCCTAGTTTTCTGTTTGAAACTTCGACTAGGTTTAGAGGAAAAGACTTAAACAGTCCTGATTTCCTAAAGTTTCGCTGACCCAAGGATTTTGAAAATTGATTACGCGCAACATCGAGATGCGCGACTCGTCATCGGTCCATGGCAGGGTCCTAATAGCCACGAGACGAACTCGAGACAGACCTAAAAGCCGCCCTAGCATGCTCCTACGCAAAACGGAATGCATGTATGTACAGGCATGCGATAAGGAAAGCAGTAACACATAGACAGTTTATGGGGGTTAGATGCAAGTAATCCTACCCTGTAGGTTCCTGTCTTAGGTTGAAAGGTTCTAGTGCTTTGTACGCATGTAGAGGCCGGTTTTGGCTTAAGGGGGTTCCTCTGACTAAAGCCGCGGTATACCTCCCATTGCAATGCGTGCAGCAAAGCGATGGTCGAACGGTAATACGACTCATCATCGTCCAAGGTTGTTGGGCATTCGAGGACCCCGGGCTCCAGTAAACTGTGCCGGTTACCCAAAACGCCTCAACGGGGCTTATCCAACATCGATGCAAATGGACAAATGCCGAAGAATGATTCGAAAGAGAGAGAAATGCAAGATTTTGAAAATGCGTTTTGAGCTTGGCTCACTTCCATCAATCAATACTTGGAGAAAACTACACAAGTGAACAATAGTAAAAGCCCCAGTTCGGACTGGTCGGATGCTGAGATCCTGTTACGTTACCATCCCGTTCTTCAGCAGCGCGGAGCGTACTGTTTTGACAAGCTTTTGAAAATTGTTCTCTCATGTATTAATCGCCAAATATGGATTAATGTAATTGTCCCCAGCAGAGTCGCCACTGTGGGCACGCACCCCGAAAATCGCACGATTTTGGTTTGCGGCCCTCTTTGGAAACAGCGCGGCGAAACGCTTCGATTCAGAGTCGCCACTCGGGTTTT